>VXBA01003535.1:167538-291270 GCA_013399895.1 Serilophus lunatus
CCTTCACGCTTCCCACTCTTATTAAAAAAAAAAGCCGATTTTTTTTCCTGCTCTTCTTTAATTTTAAAATTGCTGGGGTTTGAAGAGGGCGAGGGTTAAGGTGGGGGGGGGTTTCTTATTGAAGACGAAGGAAAAAGAGGAGCTTTCCCAGCGACTGCAAGGAGACAAAGTTGTTTCGGGCGGCAGCGGCAATTCCTTTCATCCCTGCCGAGGGGACAGACGGACAGGCAGGCGGGGGATGGCACAGTAAGTGCCGGGAGGNACTCCCAATGTTTCCTTTTTCTGATCCTCTCCCTTCCCACCTTCACGCTTCCCACTCTTATTAAAAAAAAAAGCCGATTTTTTTTCCTGCTCTTCTTTAATTTTAAAATTGCTGGGGTTTGAAGAGGGCGAGGGTTAAGGTGGGGGGGGGTTTCTTATTGAAGACGAAGGAAAAAGAGGAGCTTTCCCAGCGACTGCAAGGAGACAAAGTTGTTTCGGGCGGCAGCGGCAATTCCTTTCATCCCTGCCGAGGGGACAGNGGCGGGCGGGGGGCCCCCTCCCTCCCTCCTCCCGCATGCCCTTCCCCGCCGCCCCCTCACCTCCGGAGGAGAGCGCCCGCCGTGCACAGGTCGCTGCTGCGGCCGCTGCCGCAGGTGGTAAGAACGGGGCTGCGGAGGGAGCGGGCAGCGGGCAGGGCACGGGCGCTGCCCCCCTACCTGCCGCCGGCACCCGGCCCCCTGCTGCCCGCCGCCGCTCCTGCCTCCCCGACCCGTCCCTTCCCGTCCCTTCCTTCCCACCTCCCGAGCGACATCCACCTGCCTCTCTCCTCCGGAGCGGTGGAAGAAGGATGGGCAGGACCCGCCGGCTGCCCCGCGCGGGGCTCGGGGGGCTGCGGCTGCCTCGCTGAACTTCGCCCCGAGCGCCGGCTGCGGACGGGGCTGTGCGCCGCTTTTAAAGCGCTCGGGGATGCTTTTAAAGCTCCCGGAGAAGCGCCCGAGTTCTGCCTCGGGGCTCGGCAAACGTTTAAATTGAGGCGGCGGACAAAATGGAGGGCTGCCGCGGCGTCCAGGAGGGGAGGCAAAGCGCGGAGCGCGAAGCTGGCATCGCGCTCGCCTCGGCTCCGCGGGCCGGGCGGCCTGGGACACATCCCCGCTGCCGGGTCTGCGGCCCCTTCGCTCCCCCGGGAGCCGCGGGGATGCGGAGCTGAGCGCGCACCAGGTGTATGGGATGTGCCGCTGGCGGAGCCTGCCCAAGCCAATAGGGTTGTGCGTGGGGTGGTTTTTTTGTTGTTGTTGGTTAGTTGTCAGATGAGGAGCTGGAGGCTTTTTGTGTCTTTTCTCCTGGCTTTTCTATAAATTAGAAAAAAAAATTTGCTTCCTTGGTTGGAATAGAAAAATCGATCTTTTCTGCTTTTCCCTTCAAATAAAGGGGTGTAGCCAGCGGGCTGTATTGTATGGCCTATGACTAACTTTTTTTTTCTTCAAACATTTGGTGTGTATGCCCAGCAGAATAAATAGATCTTGGCTAGTTGGGAAAACTAAAAGCATATTGAACTGCAAGGATGTCTGTTGGGGTTCTTAAAAAAAACCAAACAACAAAAACTACCAAAAGCCCCAAATGGTTTTTGTAATCCTTGCTTTGAGATTTATGCTATTCCTGGCAGCGTGTGGTTTGGTAGATACAGAGTTTACAAAGTCACGACTGACCAAACAGGAGTTGGTTTAGACTCTTGTGTTTTGAGGGGAGGTGGAAAAAATAGTAAGTCTTAATTTCTTTTTATGGTGTTCACCCCACTGCCCATTGGAGGTTGAAACATTCATCACAGTTGTTTATGTTGGTTGTCTGGGAGTTTCTGCTCGGATGTGGAGAGGGTATGCAACAGGGAGGTGTACATGTATTTTTAGTTTTCATTTTTAATGACAAAAGACACAAAGAATAGTGATATTCACTATAGTAAGTCCTGCATTTACTGAGTCTACTTTTTAATATTTCAAGGATGGAATCTATAAAAAATATGCGAGGTGTCATAAATTCTGGTCATTATGCTTGTTACAGTAAATCTTAATACACAATTTAAAAGTCCCTTTTTAAATGAACAAATAAGTAAGAGCAGCAGAGAAGGTGTCGGTAGCTGTGCTGGAGATGGCAGCTTCAACGTGCTTTATGGTTTAATGCAGGTGGGAAGGTTGAGAAACCAAGCATTTAAAAATGCAGCATGTTCTGTAAAGTCACCTAAGGTCCATTCCTTCCCCAGCAGCTCTGCTTTGGTTAGCTACAGGTATAATGGAACAAAACCACACCAGGAAAAATCTTAAAATCTTGTGTTAAATCTTCAGGCGAGCTGTGCCCCGGTGCGTTGGGCAGTAGGTGTGTGCAGGGTGAGGGCTTTGCTCAGCCACTTTATCTTCTCAAAGTTTGACACCCCGGGTCTGTTCAGCAGTTTTCACTTTTTCCAAAATACGGGTTTTCCAAGACGTACAGTAAGCACAGTCGAAGCATTTTTTCTCTCTAAAAAAAGTACAAAAGGAGGTATGATGATATCTTTCACTTTACCGTATGTCTGTTGAATTTTCTGGACTTTTTTTTTTGCTTTTCCTTTCTTGTAAGAGCAGTCAGGAAAGCATCGTGGATATTCTTCAAGTGCTGACAGTTCTTAATAGCCAGATGGCATAGAGTAGTTACTGTCAAAGGATGAGGTGTGGAAGGATTGACACATCCCTTCCTTTTTTTTTTTCCATCTGTGGGTTTGGCCTGAGACTGAGTGAATCTGTCCCTATGGATTTGTTGTTATGATAATGACTAAATGCTTCTTGCAGTATTTTATGCATGGTTGTGTAATGGTATGTCCATGATTATTTAAGAATTTCTGGGTAATAGGAAGCAAAGCATGTTCCTAATGTGTTAAATGGTGCATTCACTTCTCCAGCAATTCTGTAGGGATTGCTTCTAGACTTAGTGTTGTGACACGGGGTTTCTGTAGAATATTTTAAATATCTGTAACTACATAACATATCAGTAATATTTCTCTGGTTTATTTGGTATCCCCCTTAATGAACAAAGGCTCATGCAACATTCTTTAGGGCTGTTGGTTGCATGCATGGCTTCTGCTTTCAGCCCTCAGTGATGGCTGCCCTGGTGATGGTGTACATCAGGATGTTGTCCTGGTCTAAAGCTAGCAATTAGCTGGTGATCAGGGATCTTTTAAATGAAGGTAAAGTGAACACTGTAACTTCAGGCTGCTCTGTAGTCGTTGCTTGGGGGACCCTCTCCTCAGGGTTTTATCCATAGTACAATAATATCCCCACCCTGATACCAAAGCTAACTGAGATCCAACCCAGCTCAGGAGCAAGGTAGAAGGCTGAGGTTGCCCTGTGCTGGTGCAGTGTTCTTGCTTTTGGAGCCAGTCATGGCAACAGGGTAGTTCCTATCACCGCTTCTCCTCTCCACCGCAGCTGATCTTGCAGGTTTTCATGGTTGTAATCTGAGTAGTTTTTGGTGTTCTTATGGGGTAGGGCCTGTTGGCAGCTGTCATGGTCTCCAGTGGGAATGGTGTTGGCCACTAGTGAATTAATATTCACCAGCAATCAAAGGAAATGTGCATCTGGGGTGTGTATATGGAGGACGAGAGGGAAGACGGGCGTGAGTTCAAGGCCTTGTGTTTCCTTTTGCTGTGCTATGTGGTCTGATGCTGAGCCAAGACTGACCTACTCAGAGTTGGCTCTGGGAAGGCTGGCAGCTTTCCATGTTGTGGCCCTATGAAATGCTCCAGTGGCTGAAACCCTCCCCCTCCCCCCCCCCCNACTAGGAAAGAGGGTAAAGAGTGTTGCTTCAGTGATGGGAGGTGGGGATTCAGCAGCGACCTTCCCAAGCTCCCGTGGTGCTGCTTTTCTGTGCCTTCACTGTCTGAAGCAGTAACATATATGAAAGGAGCTCCTGAAACAAGGTTCTTGTTTGAGGGGAATTCAGTTATCTCCTCTCTTTCTTGATGAAAATATGACACGTGCATTGCTAGCAACTTAGCTTCTCTGTAAGTACGTTCTTGGAATTAATTTGTGCCTGGGTAGTGTGAGTCTTCATGCTGTTCCTCACAAACTAGGATCACTTCCTTGCACAGACCTCCTCAGGTATGCACACTTGTTTGGCTTCAAGATGAAGATACCCTGTCCTTTATTTAGCAAATAAAGATGCAAAAGCAGAGGTGCGCAGAGGCTTTCATTAGTTGAAAATAGGTGTAGTTTTTTCTTCATAAGATTTTTTTACATGCTGGCCAAAGTGATAGTCTGCTAAAACTGTGTGAAAAAATTTCTTCATGAAATCATTACGTGAGTTTGGCAGAAAACAGACACATTTTCTAATACTGAGAGCGAAATAGTGTTACCCAGTTTCATTGTGCTTCGCTTGAATTTGCTTTACTGTAATAATCTGTGAATTGAGCCTGTTGACTAAAAAATTAGGGGCTTGTACAGATAGACATCCATGCCCGCTTGTCTCGTGGTTTTTTACATTGCTGAAGGCATTGTGGGAGGCAAAGAGATGGGTCTGAGTGTGCAGTGTAGCAACACTGGAATGAGAACTTTACAGAGAGCATAAACTGAGGAGGACAACGGGGACTAATTGTATGAAATTCCTTTTATGCACACGTTCTTGAGTTTGAATAACTAGTATGTATTCAGCCTGCTGGATTAGGAGGCTTTGGCTCTGCATGTGTAGCATAGATGTTGCTCTCAAAATAGGAGAGGAACTCTCACTCCTTCCATACTATTCCGGGCAAAATTGACTCAGTACTGAGTTTTGCTTCTGCTGAACCCCTAGTAAAGCATGTTTAAAGGCTGAATAATTCATATTTTTAGAGATATAAATGCTGTGCTTTTAATAGCCCAAGTGTTGTTTTTGTTTCTTGACTGTTAAGACTCATTCACTCCAGACTGTAAAGGCTCAAATCCCATGCCAGGACTTGGGTTTCTGCCTGCAGGACGGTGCTTGCAGGGAGTGCCTTTCTTCATAGCATGTATTTCACTGAGTTTGTACAGACCCTTGAGCATGAAAGCCATCCATCTCATCAACTCTACCTTACAAATATACACACCAAGGGTCTGAACTACGCTTCAAAGGGCTTTTCTGCCATCCTGCTACTGAAACAAGCCTTCAAAGGTGGGTTGAAAGCATCAAGAACATTCTCCTGAAGAACAGGCATGAGATTCCTCTCCACTCATTCTGGAATATTTACAGCACCTCTCACCTGTGGAGTTCCCATAAGTGTTTTGTTACAAGTGCTTGGGTGTTGGGATTTCACACCTCCCTTCTTTAAAAGTCATGCTTGGGACATCTCTTGCTTTCCAGCTTTGCTGTCCCTGACTTTCTTGGGATTCTGTTTGAACTCTGGAAAACTGCGAGGGAACAGAGGTGGATGGGGAAGAGACTTTGTGTTGTTGCATGTCTTTCTGCTAACTTCATACTCAGGAGCACCTTCCATACTTCTTCATACTCGGAATCACCTTTGCAAACTAAGGGGATTTAGGTAGAGGCCTCTTACTAAAAACACCTGGAGAGCAAACAGGGTCAACTTCAGCCTGGTTTCCACAGAGACTCATAAAACTTTGCCAGTTTTTAAGCAAGAAGAAAGACTATTCTAGCAAAGGAGTACAGCAGTAATCTTAGTGCCTTGAGCTGACGTGTCGTAAGGTCCAAATAAATCTAAAAATATGCACTAAATTGAATCCAGATTAGCAGAAGACAAATGGTGTCACCACTTTAGTAGGGCTCCCTCTGTCTGTCGTAACACCCTGTGTGCAAGGCAGGTGTTCTACAAATTGAGGCTAGGCTGTGAAAATCTCCCTTTCCATAGTCTGCTTGGAGTTCTGCATTGATGGCAAGGCTGCTCATAGCAAGAGGACCCAGTACCTTCTTCCCTTTTCTCACAGGCTACTCCCACGTCATTTCAATTTCCTAGAAGCTCTCAAGCTTTTGTACACTGAGTGTTCTGAGGTCTTCCTGAAGAAGGATGATCTGCAGTGACTGACCTGTGGGTTCATAGTCCCATATCTCGGGGAGACAGGGCAGCTGAAGGAAGATGGGCACTGTCCTCATGAAACCTGGTTATTTTTATGCAAATTTTGTGTTCTTAGCTAGTAGGAGACTTACTTAGGGCTTATTTAGACAAACTAGTAAAGCTGCTTGTACTTTCCACTACCACCTTGCTTGCTTGTTTCTTACTCTCTCATTTTTTTGCTTTGGTCTGTCTTGCATGTAACTTTTCAGCTGAATGTGCATGGTGTTCGATTTTTGCTGGTCAGTGGAGTGAGGTCTCTTGTCCTGGTGGTGAAAATCCCTGGCTTCTCCTGGTTGACACATTGTGAGCATGCTGTCAGCTTTTCACTCCTCCATTCTGCTTGTTACACAGATGATCCTTGTTGGGTTGCCATCCAGTTGACAAAGCCTGTTTCCTCAGCGTGGCTTACTTTGCCTGTGTACTGTGATTTCCAGGTGGACCTGTTTGAAGATGCCTGGAAAATCTGTTTGTGCAGCACAGACATAACTGTGTCAGTAGTCCATTTGTTGCCTGTTTCTTTTCAATGTACTACTGAAAGAAAGGTACCTCCTTCAAGCAAGTCATGGATGAAAAATAACAGTACAAGTTCAAATGTCCCAGATGTCAGTCAGGACAGCAGAAGAAAGGAGGTGAAACACTGCTAACTGATACTGTCATTGCACGTTTCCCCAAGATAGTATTGACACACATCTTTCTGCCACCTCAGGTTTACAGGACTTAAATATTTCTGTGCAGCTGAGGCTTGCATGACTTGCTAGCCCTCCTGCAGGTGTGATCTGTTGTGGAATGAGGAAACATGCAGTGTCTTTTCCCCCACTGTCTCCCATGTGTGGTTAAACCTATAGAAAGCTGGGAGGAAGCACAGGCAGGCTGTTCCTCTGACAGCCTTCTGCAAATACAAGCTATTAATGACCATTGCCTTTCATGGGCAAAAACACTTGTGGTAGTTCCTTTGTGCACTTTATTTAATGGTGTAACGAGCAAGCACCATTAGCTATTTTTATTCAAATGCCCAGACATAAGCCAGTGTGGCAAAGTGGCCATGAAATGTCTGCATAGCTCAGTGGAAATACAGCTGCTGTTTAAATCTTTTAGTTACAGGATATTGAGAGTTCAACCCATGATCATCTAATCTTTCTAATTGAGCTGTGGTGAGGATTGTGAAGGTTTTGCATTAAAATAGGCAGAATGTTCTTTGCAGTAGCTGACTTTTTCTACTACTAAGTCAACAATAGGGGGGTAATGCAATAGGGGAGGTGGGTGGGTGAGGAAGAAGGGGCTGCTTCACAGTAAAAGGTTCAGGTCTTGTCTTTCAGAAGTCTTTGGGACTGTTCAAATATGCTGCTTAGTGGCAGGCACAGGAAAAAGCTGAATACAGTGACACTGTTAGCAAATGCTAGCTGAGAAAGATGCAGTGTTTGTTTTGGGAATTTTTAGAGGCTGCCAAGCCCTTTGATGGTGTTTTTTTCCCTCTTTATCATTTTTTTTTCCCTTCCCCCTTTCCCTTGAAGAGGCTGTCTACTTTGACAGAAAAATTACTTCAACAGCATGATGAATAATTTAAAAAAAATTAAGACTGTGTTGATGATTTAAGTATTTGAATAGTTGAAAGATAATTATATATGTCATGGATTAACTTGGGAGGGATATTTGGCATACAGTTTTTTGTGTGTGTACATGCTCAGCATAAATAAATACATATATATATATATACACACACACACACACACACATGCACCCCCTTACTATTGACATGCATTGTCTTCAGTTCAATTTTGGTTTAAAAAATAAGAAAGAAAACAAACTTTTGAGCATACTGTATGTGTTAGAGGGCCTGAGGAAAAAAAAAGACATCGCTTTCCCTGACCTGGAACCTGCCTGATACTGGAGTAGATACCCAGTACTAGCATTTTTATATATTTTAGCTTAACTGAATTATAAAGTACACTTACAAAAATCTAATTGTCATATCCACCAAAGTAAGGCATTTCTATTGAGTGCTTCGTATTTGGCCCAACTTACTGCTTTCCTGTGCAGTCAGACGTTGTGCTTACTTAGCTATTGATTACTTTTTTACCTGGTTTTTTCATTGGTATTGGCAAGTTGAGACTCTACAAGCCTGGCTTTCTCCTTGAAAGGTCTCTGCCTTCCAAACTGCAACTGTTAATGTGTGAAAGCACAGCTGGAGAGGTCTCTTTATTGGTAGAAAGCAGCATTGCTGGTTTTGAGGTGAAGTGGGATGGATTTTAAGTAGATCAGCTGCTTTGGGACAAGATGAAGAATAAGTTATTAAACCACCAGCTTGTAACCACATCTTTCAGTTTCTCCAACAGCAGCAAAATGGGCTTCCTTGAATTCTGAATTCTGCACATTTTGTTCTGATTTATGTTTAAATGGTTAACTTGAGATGCAGTACTGTCTTCTGATGTATGTGTTCCTTCTGCTTTTACTCAAAATGTGGTTAAATTGCACTACAGTGGAAAAATACTCAGGCTTATCACTTTCTCAAGCAGAAGTTTCAAACAGTTTATCCAGTTTCAGAAGCTGTCTGCTATAAAGGTCAACTTCTGTCATTGTGAAAATACTAGGAAAGGGAGATGTGTGTAAGGACCAGAACTGGAGAAAGAACGGGGCATAGTGGAAGGGAAGAGGTATTTATTAGATGTTGAAAAAATATGTGGGTTAACTGAATGAAAGAGTCAACAGAGATGAAAAATACTTTATAAAACAAAGTTCTGAATTAGTTGCACATGAAAATGAGCCTTTTCCAATCTCAGAAAATGTATTTCTGATGTGGTAACAGAATAGGATCATTCCACTTTGGTTAGTAATGCTAAGCTTGCAGTAGTAGATAACAAAGGAGTTATTTTTTGTGTGTATGAAGAGAAGTCTTTCAACAGGCTGTCTGAGTAAATTCTAATGACAACTTTTGGAAGTACAGGGAAAGGTGTACCTTCCTGTGGTAAATAATAGTAGTAAATAATATTTGTGCACCTAAAAAATCTTCTGAAGATTGTTATAAATTAATGAGGTGTGCATTTTTGTCTTTCTGAGGTTTTTTGTTTGTTTATAATTCATGTAAGTAAAGATACATTTTAAAAAACTAGAAATGTTGTGTGAGATGATGTGGTGGCTTTTGAGAAAATAACATTGTGTGGGTTTGTGTATTTGATCTTTATCACTAGGCATTGGTAAATATTTAAGAATGAGATGATTGCCAAACTTGTCAGTGCAGACCATACCTTCATGTTGAAAATTTATGAGTTTCAGAGGCTTAAGCTTTGAATAACGTGCTCCAGAGTCCACATAAAGACATGTCTTTCAGTGCAGCGGAGAGGGTGGGAAGAAGTGAGGAAAATGATCTGTCTAAACACTTCTCTTGTGAGTTGCTATTTTTCTTTAATTTATTATTGGCTCTTTTAAAACCTGATAAGTATGGACTTATTCTAGAGGGAAGAGAAACTTCCATTAAAGAAAACAAACTAAAAATTTGGGAAATTCTGTGTTGGCTTCAAGGATAGGTTCAGTTCAAGAGGCTGATGTTCTCTCACTACATTGTAGCTACAAATGTACCAGCTTCCCTAAGCCCTTGCTGTTTGTCTCCTGACATTTTGGGGTTATGTTTTATGCTGCCACTGGTTGTAAGTGCTTTGTAAGCACAACTAGTCAGTGCCCCAAGCTGCCTTAACCTAGGTACGCAGAGCAGAAGGACAGCAACCTAAAGACCGTTGACAAAGTGTCTTTTTCCAGCTGTGTACGTAGAAAAGGTTACCAAATCTGCCTGCTTGACACGGTCCCTCTGCCTCTAGCTGCTGCCCTAAGCCTGCTGCTTAGGGTGGTTTTTATGGCTGTTCTTACTTCACTCGAGGCCAAGCCAGTGAATGAACTCACAAGCAGCCTATTCAGTTTGTGTTTTGTTTGAAGAAGGACAGAAATCCATCATACTGTTTGCTCTGTAGACTGCAGGTGGTCGTTCACTCCATGCCAGACCTTAAAATACCTGCCTTTTTAACACACAGACAAAGCTCAGGAGTAAAATCCTCTTGTAGACTGTCCTTTCTTCTGTGTTCTGCCCAGCTGCTATTACCCTTGTTGTCCAGGAGAAGTAGTGAAAGGGAGATTGGAGAACATTGGTGTGGATCCACTGAAGCTGGTGTGAGTTAGTGAACCTGGTGTGCATTTCTGTGGCAGGTAACACCAAATCCCTGCAGGTACTGTGACTCTTTTCCCGTCTTCCCAGCCCCCCCTCCCTCTTTTGAGCCTCACTCACCCACAGTGAGCCAGAGCTGGGAACCAGAAATGGCTGGAAATTGTTTGGATGTGGTTTATTGATGCATTTATTTATTCTACTTGTTTGTACAGTTGGTTTGTGACTGATGCAGCTCTTTGAGTCAACTCACTGAATTGACACGTGAGCTGGCACAAGGGGCCAACTGATAACCCTGACTTAGCTTGTGTGAAGCTGCCCCCCTCAAGCTTGTCATCTGCTGAGCCATTACATGGGTTTACCCACTGGGAACCACGGCTGGAATCATTGGTTCAAGCTGTTAAGCTTGAAGTGGCTCTTTGCCACCGTGCATTCAAGTTGCCTCGGCTTGGCTTTAGCTCTCAGGGTTCCAAGTGCTTTGTGCTCCCCTGGAAACATGTACTTGTCTGCCACCTGAGAAGTCTAGAACTTGGGTTCTGTCAGGAGGCTTTTCCTTTAAAATAGGGCCAGGACATTTACATACATGTATGTGTGTTTTTACAGATATATACCCACTTACAAACTGTGTGTCTATACATACATGAACATACACACATGTATATATACACACATATAAGCTGCTCTGGACAAAATATGTCTTATAAAGTGTTCATTCAACATGACTTAATTTTTGGTGGCTTGCATGATACACAAAGCAATTAACAAAACAAAATAGCCATGCAAATAAGGCTTCTTAGGCTCTTTCTAGGTATAAGGAATTGAGAACATCTGGATACATGGTCTTCACAGAACACTTAGTATGTAGTTCTAGTAGTCACAACTCTGTGAAGTAGGCAGATAGCCTACCAAATGCACAAAAGTTATGGTGTATCTGATCAGAAGTCACAAGCATGTTCATTACTTGCTCTTTCAAAGGAAACTGAAATGAAAACCTCATTGCTTCCTACTGAAAACTTGAAAGCATTTGTTTTATATCATACTTACTTAGTAATACGAAAAATCTTTTTTTCTCTGAGAATGGATAGCTAGTAATGTCTTAATTTTTTACCTTGTTGTCCCTCCCCACCTTTTCTTCTCATACTGATTGAAATGGTACCAATGTGCTCAGGGTTGTAATTTTCCTCACATGTTAATTACTTGTGTCATTGCTGCTCATTACTCTGAGGGAAGTGTTGATTAAACCTACAACTCCATTTAGTGTTCCCACTCCTTTTCAAGTGGTGGTGTCTGATTTCTTTTTAATCCCATTGCTGTATTTTCATATACTTTCAGTCTCAGTCCTATGGGGGTTTTGAGCCTTCTTTACATTTACTTTTAGTATGCTGATACCAGGACCATCTTCCCGTGGTCCTGCCTGGAGTAAAAGTGTTCTGCAGGTTCAGAACTTGCACTGGCATCCACACTGGAAGAGAAGGTGTTGCAGAAGATCATGTATAGGGTGGACAGGAATCCAGAGCATCCTACTGATGAAACTGCCGTAGTGCTGGTCTTGTTACTGGTGACATTTTGTCAGCTGAAGGCTTTGATCATTCAGGGAAGAGACTTTTTTATTCCCCCAGACCATGCAAGACTGCGTTTCGCTGACTTATGTCAAATTTGCATGTGGGTTTGTGCAGACAAGTCAGCTGAAGTAGCCTGTCTGTCAGCACAGCTCTGCCATTCAGCCAGGTGCAAAGGTGTTAATTCCCAATGACTTCATCCAGTGTTGTTTCTATCAGCAGAGACATCCATTTGTCTTTTTTTTTTGGCTATTCCTCTGTGGCTTATTTTTTCCATCTCCTCAGCGGTGTGTAATGGGTGCGTGCATATGTTTGTAAATACTATGTTTATCTTAAAATTTAGATCCCTTGGAACTTTTTGCTGATGGTGGGTTTGGGTCAGATGGAGAAGGGTGGTTCTGTGTCCTCCCTCATTTCTTGCCATGTGCTCTTTTATGCCTGTCAGAAGGTCTGGCAGAGGCTCTGTGTGGCTCTTTTTAAGTAACTCTGCTGTCCTTCAGTACCAGAGCATCTTTCTTTCTGTTTGTCTACCTGTCTTTTTCATTTTTCTGTCACGTATGACACTTACTACAAACACTTTATGCCTGTGCTAGAATAGCTTGCTTTAATGAGCATTACATATTTCTCTTTTCTGCTCATCACTTAAATTCTTTAAGCCCCTCTTAAATGTTGAGGACATGGTGGCTTCCTGTTAGTGAATCAAGGGTTTTTTTTCCCCTGATATGCCAGTCCTGATTTAGTCCATCTTGAACTTACCTTTTGCCAGCATCCTTTGTGGGAGAGGCTCTTGCAAAGAAACCTATTTTTTTCTTTCTCAGCTACTATTATCTAGTTGGTAGTATCAAATTTAATTGCACCCTTCAGTTTTTGTGTACCTGCTCTTAGGATTTTTCTTGTGTTTTCTGATCTGATCCTCTTTGCTCTTCTAAAGTTTTGTGGGGTTTTTAGTGTGGTTTTTTTTTTTCTTCTTCCCCCCCCCACCCAATCTGCTGTCACTTGGACTGCTTTCTGTTTCTTTACCCAGGCTTTGATTCACATTTTTCTGGGATATGCTCATTTGGCCTGTGTAACCCCACGAAAATGTTACCATTTCAACATAATGACTCTTTTCTTTCACGGCTTCCTGTTCCCTTTCCTTGTGAAGTGGTATGTATACCTTCCACAACTTCCAGACTCAGCTGGGAGCTAAACATGCAGCTTTTCATTTCCTCTCTCTTCTCGCATTGAGGATCTTTGGGACCAGCAGTGTCTGAATCACCATTTCTGGAACACAGCAGCGTAGTGTGAGTTTTGGGAGCTCTTCCACGAGTGTGGTGACCTTGGTTGTATTATGGGCACTGTCATTTGCTAGTTTATCATTTGCTCACTGCTTTCCTCACATGGTGTAAGATCATTCTAGTGAGGACCAGGGGAAAAGCCTACTTTGTTATTGCCAGGTAAAGAGCAAACACGGAACAAAAGAACAAACATGGAACAAAAAATATCCCTTGGCGTGCCCTGTAGTGGTTCAAAGGCTAAATTGAAATGTAGATTCTCCATCAAATTAAGTTCCGCTTGTGTTTAGAGTGGTATTCCTCTTACTCCCTTCTCTAAACAGAACTGGCTTGACTCTTCCCCCTTTTCCACAGTAACTGTGTGATTCCTTGTTTGGTTTGTGGGAATTGCAAGAGCTCTGGTGTTTTTCTGAATTAAAGATGCCAGGTCCGTAGTGATTTCTTCCTCCTTCCTGTTGTTCCTCCCCTCCTCCCAACAGGCTCGTTTTGGGGTTGGGTTGTTCTTATTTTTCCCTAGGAGAAGACTTTTTCTCATCAATCTTCCTGGTAACTTAGGGTTCCTTGTACACAAGACTGCTTGAGTTGACTTTAGTACCAGTGCCATTTTACCAACTTAAGAAAGGCTGGGCTGTAGTGTAGTGTGCTCTCCGCTTCTGTGTCAGCTCTTCTGCTTTCACTTGGAGAGCTTAATTCTCTACATTCCTTCTTGGTACTTTCCATTCTGAGATACCCTCTGTTCAGAAGGACAGGGCATCTCTGCAAGCGTGAAGTTGTTACAAAACTCTAAGCACAGAGAACTCGTTATCAAAATACTTGTTTCTTCATTTTGTTTTGATCACTGCTGTGAAATGGAATGATTTAGAAGTGTTACTCCAGAAGTAGAGGAAAGGTGTTGGAGTTTGCCTCCTTTTTTCCTGATAAAGCAGTGCTGTCTTGAGACCCAACTATTCTGAAACAAGTTGTAATGAAAATATCCTAAAATCCTCAGCTTTAGCTTGGTTGTATCAAATACTTGGTAAAACTCCAGAGTGGTAAATAACTTGGTTGTTTTCTTTATGGGAGTACTAATCTTGTTTGCTTTGGCATCCTGAACCAAAGACAGCTTATTTTTACTTAATATACGCTTTTTTTCTTGGAATATCCCTTCCATGCAATAATAAAGATACTTGTTACAGAATGCAGGAGGCCAGTCACAGAGCACGGGTTCTGCTCTGTGTGGTGGTCCCAGAGGCAGAGAGGAGCAGTGTTCACCTCAGCAATTCTGGTCAACATTAAATAGTCTTAGTGCTGATGCCAAAATCCTTGTAGAGATTTTAACATAGTGGTTTTGAGGCAGTGTAAGAGAAGTTATGGTTTCATGTTGTGTTACGTGGCTTAAGGAGAAAATAACGATGAATCTGGTCAAAGGAACAGGCTTGGAAAATTAAATTTGCTGTAGTGTTCTTTGGAGGTGTGAGCAGCACAATTAAGGCCAAAAGAAATGCTACTGTACTACTGCAGAGATTGTGTGCCTAGGTGAGTGTTTTTCATCCACCTGTGTGGTTTAAAGTGTCCTAGGACCGAGTGGAAGGGTGGGCAGGTTAACACAGTACTCTGTGATGTAGGAGTGTGGGGAGAAATCCGTTGTGTAAGGGAAAAAGGTGAAAAAAGGGGGAACCTCTCGGCTGTAGCAGATAGTTGAGTTCCTTCAGAAAGGTACCAGAAAATATTTAAGCATGCAATGACTTGATTTGTAGGTGAAACCATTAGCTAGTGCCACATTTTTCTACATTGGCCATCAGTTAATCATGTTTCCTTTCTGTCACTGTTTTTATTGCAACATGTGATGGTTAGACCCCAGAAGGACATGTAACAGCATCCTAAGTTGCCAGTATTTTCAGTTACTTCTGTAAGAAGCAAGAATTTCTTTTTGTCGATGATGCCAACAGTTGGCATGCATAAGATGGCATCTTCAGAGTTGGTCTTTATCGAAAAAACCCACCTTTTTATGTAACTTCTGGTGTACATTCCTGTCATTCTGCTTTTTCTTTTGAGACTGTGTTACAAGCAGTAGTGTTTTCTTGGTGTGTGATTAGGTTTGCTGTGGAGGTTTCCACAGAGCTAAGTTTTGAGACAGCAGTCTAAGATGAAGTGTCAAAGTGATGGGTTTACAAGTGATGGCTGTTCCTGACAGCCCCCGAAACATCTTGTGTAAAACTTATTTCTGCTCCATCAGGACACATCCCTTTGACCACTGTTGTTCCTGTGTTCTCTGAAATAGTGCATGTGGTGTGTGCTGAATTAAGATTTTCTTTCAGCAAATTTCAACAAATTGCTAAATTTTTCTGATTGAACTTTCAGATCTCTGTCTTTAAAAGAACGATGTTATGTAACGATGGATGTTCACTGTTTGTATATGGTGCTACAAATTGATTTATTTCTTGGGGAGGATGTCAACCTCCAACAATTTAGCTATGTTTATAGTTTTATAACAGGTTAAATAACTCCTCTGGATTCAAAAATTAAAAGCAAATCACAATTGATCATGATGATAATATAAATAAGGTAACAAATTTACCAGACCTTCCAGAAGGGTTAATCTCATGTTCCTTATGGCTTAGTTGAAACCTATGAATCATAAAAGGCGGCCCAGAGTTGCTCTTCTCCTTCATCATTATTTAAGGTTTTCTTAATTGTTGTGAGACAATCAGAAGATGCCTATCTCAGCAAACCTGGTGGCCTGGTTAGCTGCAGGCTCCGTGTTGGCTGTTCTCTCTGTGAAGTTCCAAATGTTTCTGCCATGGAAACACCATTCCTGCTTGGAGCATGGGTAGTCCACAGGTGGATTTTGGAAATTCATCTGTCTGAAAGTACTGGTAATCTAATTACTGGGTTCAGACAGGGAACTTGCTCTTTAGAAAAGCTTTCTCGTGGATAAACCTGAATGCATTTGAATGTCTGAAAAGAGCAAGGGTTGGGTGGAGTGCCATGGGAATTGCCTTTAGCCTGGCTGGCTGGATAGACAGTCTGTGAAAGGCTTCAGGGGGATTTGATCATGCCTTAAAAATACTAAAAGAAAGTACCCATATTTAAATTCTTAGTCTGGTCCTCTGTGATCATTTATCCCTAGAAAGAAATGAGAATTCTAAGTCAGCAAATCATTCCCTTAATGTCAGTTATTCACCGGAAGAGTTCTGGATATGACTGGGGTTTTTTGAAACTAGACACCTTAAAAGATGCTTAAGTCTGTTGGGCAGCCTGTCTGGGAGCCACTGCTGTAAGTCATAGGTGTTACATGCAGCAGTAGGTGCCAAGTGTAGTGGAGAGGGACATTTTACTGCACATCTCTATCTTTGTTGAGTGGTGACAGAGTGAGTGTTTTTTCAGATGTTCTTCTTGCAGCTGGTGAGCTTTGTCTGTCCATTCCCTCTGGAAGAAACACCTCAAATGCTTTTAAGTAGCTGATGCAGAAAGGATCGTGCTTTTCTGTGTTTACAAGCTCAGGTGCTGATAGCAAAGGTATTTTCATGGGTAGGCAGGAAGGGAAGCTGATGTTCCTGGGAAGGTCTGTACCACTTAAATTGCTGTCTGGAACGGGGCTGTTTCTCTTGGGAGTCCTTTTTGTGTTTGTGAGGGGCTAAAAGTACAGCAAGAGATAGATTTTTTTTATTTATTTTTTTTTCCCCCCTGACACTTTCCCCATTCCAGTCAACCTGAAGCACAGTAACCGTGGCTCCAAAGATGTCATTAAGCTTCCCAAGAACACTTTTGTTAATTGTAATTGTCTGTACAGTGTAGTTTGACAAGATTAGCAAAGCCTGGAGAGAGCACTTCCTACTGTTAGGTTTGTTTTTTTTTCTTTTAATGACAAAGTTCTTTGGATTTGGCACAGTCCGCTTCAGACTTCTGAAGTGCAAACAGGGATGACTTGGCAAGGAGCACAGCACCTGGTTAAGAGGGTGTTTGGGCCGAGGACTCACAGCCAAGCTCTTACCTTTTTGCATAAGGTTTTCTTCAACGGGAATGCAAAGGAGATGGGGCTGCGGTTAAATAATGACTCCTTAATTGGAGGAGCACCGCCCCAGGAAGGTGCTTGTGTAATGAACGTCCCTGTTGTGCTGGGTAGGAACAAGGGCGCTGTGAGCAATCCTCACGCTGCTGCTTTCTCATGCTTGGCTCTGCAGACCTGTGCTGGAGAGCATCACCTCGAGTTTGACCTCGAGCACACCAAAAAGCGATGGATGGCAGGGGGGATATCGTGCTTCAAACTCTTTAGGCCCATTGGCAGCAGAGGAGCAGGATATTGGGAAGAAATCCTTCACACGAGGGTGATCCGCCATTGGAATGGGCTGCCCGGGGAGGTGGTGGAGTCACCGACCCTGGAGGTGTTCAAGAGTAGCTGGATGAGGCACTTGGTGCCATGGTTTAGATGATGGGCTGTTAGATTATGGGTTGGACTTGATGATCTTTAAGGCTTCTTCCAACCTTGTTGATACTATGATACTCTGAATTCTTCATGGCCGAGTTGCCCCTTTCCCACTCAAGCAGTACATGCTTTATTGAAAGCCAAGGGTGTATCAGGTCCTGAGGGGCAGTGTGGGTTTTGTGGGTTAGTATCTGGTGGCTGGCTTCATCTTTTTGGATGTTTGGATCTTTTTGTGTTTTTCCTCTCCTTCAGCTCGTTACAGAATATTTCTCAGTTCCATTCACAGGCAGCCCCAGCTGTCTGCAGCAACCTCTTTGTGCTGGTGGCAAGATTGTTTTCCATTCCCTACACTTGTTTATGACTGAGCAGGAGTAGTAGCACAAGCTTTGAGACATCTGCCTTCTCCACTGTTTGGAATTGTAGTGGCACACCTCAGCAATTGCAGAACAAGTCAATTCTGGCAGTCGGGGGGACAGTGCAGCTGGAGATGCTCAGCCTAATCCATGTGCCCTACGCTGTGGAGTGCAGTGGAGGAAGCATTTAACCTGGATATATGAAAGGCTCTGTAGCTGTGCCACGAGATGAGCCTGCACAAATAAACCCTCCTTTCTATCAAGGCCAGTCTGAGCACCAGACTGGTGGGTTGGTTCAGAGGAAGCTCACGAGCCTTAGATTTAAACATCTCCCCTGCACACTGTCCCTGCACTGAAGCATAAATGGAATATTGGGATAATTTAGCTGCCAAAAGCATTAAAAAAATACCTGCAGCTTGTTGCTTTTTCACTAAAAACCATGCAGGTGGCCTTAGGCATATCTCTGATGCCAGGTAATGTCCCTGCCAAACCTAAAACTGGTTCTTATGCAGTTGTGCCAGAAAGCTGAACCTTGATAAAACTGTGCTTTAAGGTGCTGATGATAAAAAGATTAGAAAGTGTTTTAGTCCTGGATAGGCATTGTAGCTACAGGTAGGCTAGATACATTTTCTTTTAGATCTAAAGTCACAGATTTTATTTTGCCTGCTCCAAAGCAGCGTGAGCTAAATTAAAATGTAGATGCTCTAAAGGATTATTTGGGTTTGTCCTTGCTTTTTTTCCCATCTCCCAGGTTGTGGATTACTTGATTTTGGAAGCACTAGCCCCTAGGCATTACTGCTCTAACTTGAGCCTGGTGATGTGGCTGCAAAGGAAGAAGCCTGAAGAGGGTGGGAGGAGCACTTCTTCCCCTCTTTCCTGGTGACCTCTGCTTCTGTGGTTGTGCTCAACTCTTTTCCTGCACGTTTTGACCCCTCTCCTATCAGAGAGGGCAGGGTTTTGAAGTCTTTTTTGGAGGAGGTTTCTCGCCTGAGTCTGCACATCTGAAATGTTTTCAGCATTTGTTGGTAGAAATGGGCTTCTTGTGCTCTGGGTTAGTCTTGTCATGCCACTCAGTGGCCCTGTGAGGAACCCAACTGCACACACCATTCTAGGGGGAAAAGTAGCTAGCTAGCATTCCTTTGCAATTCAAATAAAATTATGAAACAAGATTACCCCAGGTAGCAAAGACATCTACGGCATCTGTTGCTGTCATGACTTTATGAAGGTTAATGTGTCTAATCTCACTTGTCAAATGTGCTGAATCTCACCTATTTTTGTCACCAACCCCTAAGACATCTTGGAATTGAAGGAAAAGAAAATTGGTTTCACTTAAGACTTAAATTACTGCCTCCTTGTTTCCCTGTAGAATGAAACTTGTAGAATTTTGAGAAATGCAATACATTTTTAGTTGCAGCTGGAAATGGTCAACATTTTTCAATAACCTGGAAAATACATTAAAATAAACTGTAGTTTTTCTATGGTGTTTTTGTTTGTTTGTACGGATTATTTTTTTTTCCAGAAAATACAGACTTTTCTCAGGCTGTAAGAAAGGTTTGTAAAGAGAGAAATTTTTTTTATGTTTGAACTGTCTGATTTGGAGAAGACAGGCAAGGTTTCAGGAGCAAAAACCTCACTTAAATCTTGAAACAAAAGCAGTGAATATAAAGCTAGGTCAAGTTCGAGTTAATAGTAATAAACAACTTTATAAACTAGAGAAAAGTTTGTGAGAAAAATCAACCAAAAATCTGGTAACTTTGTGATGACTCCAGGATTTTCTTGGTTTGGTGTTAACTCCAAGAATTTGGGTGGGGGGAGTGTCCTTCCTTTGACAGTACCTTTTAGGTTTCTTTGTGTCTTCTGTCCCACGTTTTCGGTGGTGTGACTTCAGCCAGACCGTTTCCACGAGGAATATGATTCACTGGGTGATTTATGACATACTTCGGGATGTGCTTTGGGCTTCTTTTCCTGTTTGGGAAGAGGGACAGGCTGGATGTGGAGATGTTTTGGAAGCCTTGGCTTTTGTTCCTGTGTCACGGTTTGGTTCTGTTTCACGTCTGTGCATGTGAGGAAGGGCTTGTGCATTCTGGAGTTCGTGCCCTCCCTCTCCTTATCGCGTCGTATGAACTGGTCTCCTGAAAGATATCACCTCTGCCTGCAAGACCTGCCTTTCCTGTGTCCTTGGGCAGTTGCAGATACAGCAGTGACTGTGGGGATCTGTTGGATACTCTCTTCTTGTGAACCACATCTGTACGTTTTCTTACACTGAGGAGCTGGATACAAACAAAAAACCCCAAGTAAATACACCTGCATGAGTTGGGAAACACAACCTCATGAACAAGAGGGTGGGAGACCCTGGATAGTGCTGTATCATAGTGGAGCCTCAAGAGAAATGCTTTAGCAGCATAAAAATGGTCCCTCTTTTTTCCTTCTTTTGCTTCAGCTCCAGCTGAGTGTTCACAGGGTAGAGTTTGAGTGGCTGCTGCAGTGGGAAACAGTTTGGCTGTGGTTAAGATGCAAACAATGTTCGGTATAGACATTTAATAACATGCACAAACATGAGTTCAGTGGTGCAAATTGGGATTGCTAAAACAAAACTTGCAGATGGCCAGTTTCAGTGACCTGTTAATATTTTTTTTACCTGCCATTGTATTTTTAGAAGGCTTTGCTTTACTTCCACGTAAGGGTTTTTTTGTGCCCTCAGGTGAAGAGCACAAAAGGCTGGTTGCACCTCTCTGAAGATGAGGAGACAAACATTTTTGCTGACACGCTTAAAAAGCATGTGGCAAGTTTTGTGTCAGAAATAATAATGAAAAGTTACCTTCCTTGAATGTCAAAAGTTACAGTGACAGATAAGCTTCTGTTCGTGAGCATACTTTGTTTTTATGTGATGGCTGCATAAGAAGCATTTCTGTATGACGTCCCAATTCAACAGGATGCTTTTCATTCTCCAGATTTAGCTGAATTTGGGTAGAATGTAGGGACATCTAAGATTTCTTCAGATCATATGAAGATGTGGAAAAACCATAGAATGGTTTAGGATGGAAGGGAGCCTAAAGATTATGTAGTTCCAAACGTGCTGTCATGGGCTGGGACACCTTTCGTTAGATCAGGCTGCCCAAGGCCCCATCCAACCTGGCCTTGAACACGTTCAGGGATGGGGCAGCCACAGCTTCTCTGAGAAACCTATTCCAGTGCCTCACCACCCTCTGAATAAAGACTGTTTCCTGATACCTAATCCAAACCTACTCTCAGTTTGAAGCCATTCTCCCTTGTCTTATCACTACATGCCCTTGTAAAAAGCCCTTTCTTGTAAGCCCCCTTTTCAATAATTAAAGTGAGTTGAATTAGTTAAAAACACCTGTTCCTCACGGCTTTTAATGAGCAGTTCTCTTCTGGATGTTGGGAGGAAGGTGACGCCTAAAACAGTAACCTGAGTGTTGGACACGTGTTCTCAAACTTCTAGTCACTGAAGTTTAAGAAAGTAAAAAAATAAAAGAGGAGGGGGAAAAAAAACCCCAAACTGTGCAGTATTTGACAGGAAGCCAGTGTAACTCCCTTGAAACTGGAGTGGCATGCCTGAGTCAGTGAAGTATGAGCTAAGAACCTGGCAGAAGCCTTTTGCACAAAGGAAGGTTGGGAGAGTCTCTCAGGAAGCCTGTACGCTGCTAAATGTGGCATGTTTGAACATGACACTGACATCATTGTGAGTTCATAGGAGTGAAAGAACAAAGTATCAGCCACAAATTAGACTGACCTAATTTCTAAGTCAGTTCTAAAAAGGTTAATAACCCGGTATCTTGCTTGTGCAAGCTGTTTATTTCTATCCCAACTTTTCACTACTTAATTTAAGCTACAAGTTAACCCTCTAAATGTTAAAGGAGTTGTTCAGGAAGGTAGATGTGTGTGATTGGGGGGTGCTACAGATTTCCTTCCTTGGCTCTTTTTCCACTCTGACCTCAATTTTCACATAAAGGAAGTGATTAAGGACCACCCATCATATATATACCTTTATCCTTCAGGATCAGTTTTTGAGGTAAGAACCTCAGGATTGCATACCAAAACCTCACGTGTTCCTGTTGGCTGCTCACAGGCAGGCTGGGTGTCTGTCTGAGAAGTATTAGAACATGTACCAGTGGTATCAACAGGAATTTATGTAGAATGAGTAAGTTCTTATTAAACTAATCACTGTTGTTTATTGATGTATCCACTGACTGATGCTTCTTCTGTTGCTGAATACTTGAGAAATACGAAGATCCTGCAGTTTGCAGACGTTATCCTTCTTTCCATGTATTTTATTTGGCTCTGCATGCCCCGAAGTTGATCCATTCTGTTGATGTATTACTTCGGTTATTGCAGAAATATATTGAACTCTTCTAGTTTGGGATTACTCGGACAACAGTCTGTGCCTTTTCTGGTTGCTTTTTACAGGGCTGCTTAAAACAGGACTGTTTAAAACAAAACACCTCTAATAAATTCTGTTTGTAGAGTCTTGTTTAAAGATTTATAGAGAGGTGTGCATACATGTAAACACATATCAAATGGGATAATACCAATGTATGTTTTCTTTCTTTTTGCTATTCAAAATTTTGTTAGAAGCTCAAAGAGGTTGCTACAAAACATTTCTTATTGACCCTGTTCTTTGACTAAGGTGCCTGTCAGATAATAACATAGTTTACTCCCTTGGTTTGGTATTGAGCGTTTTTTCCCTTAAAAAATTTTAAACACCTTGGTCCTTTTTAATTCCTGCACCCTGGATAAAATGGTGGTCACGCTTTGCCAGTTGTTCTTAAGGGGAATTGTTGTATTTTGTGGTTATGTCACTCTTCTACTTGAGGAAGAGAGCTGGAAAGAGGCTTTTTAGAAGGGCATGAGGTTATAGGACGAGGGGGAATGGCTTCACACTGAAAGAGGGCAGAGTGAGATTAGATATTAGGAAGAAGGGCTTTACTGTGAGGGTGGTGAGACACTGGAACAGGTTGCCCTGAGAAGCTGTGGATGCCCCAAGTGTGCAAGGCCAGGTTGGCCAGGGCTTGGAACCATCTGTTCTAGAGGAAGGTGACCCTTCCAACTCAAGCCATTCTCTGATTCTACTTCAATGTAATGTTCAAAGTGGAGTAAGAGGCGCAGCTGGGGAACACAAGTCATCCTTTGCTCTCTTTCTTCTATTGCAAAGCTGTATGTGGCTTCTCTTGTCAGCCATGTGATTGCTGTGTTAGAAGTGTGGCTTTGGCACTGCTGCAGGCCTTGTACAACGTGACTGCAATTCAAAGAAACACTTGGGATCCATTGAAAAAGACCCACCTGGATCATTGCTCTGTGAGGTACCGTGACTTTTGCTTTTGTTACCCTGTTGGTACCATCTGGTCAATTAATATTTGAAAACAATTATAATTAGCACGCCGTCACATTTTCATACCTTTGTGGGTACAAATTAGGTATGAAAACGTGTTCTGTTCCCAGAGTGTGAGCTGTCTCTAGTCTTCCACCATAGTGAGAGATCATGGGCCAAATAATCTGGATTTAGGAGTTTGTTGGTTTGGGGGTTTTTGCCTGATTTGCAATTCAGCGGTCACTCTATATCATAACCTGAACTGCCTACTCTGAGCAGCCCAGGATGGGAGACTTCTTAGCAGGATTGCTGCAATTGTTTAATTTCTGGGAACACATAACTTGATTGATTCCACCACGTGAATTGGGAGCCACTGCTGTACAGCATATGTGTCTCAAGTTTCCTTCTCCCACTTCAAGATAGTTGGGCAGCACTGTGTTTGTGGACTTGCTGTTTTCCACCATCTATTTTGCTTCCTTGCCATGTAAATGTCATTTCAGGAAAAACCCAATTAAATTTAATTGCTTTACTGAGTAGGACTGAGCTTACATATGTGTAATGTCGGTGCTTTACTTGGCCCAGCATTCCTACTGAAGATGCTTCTGCATGCTTTTATCACTATGTCACATACACTGGTGACAGTGTTAACTTTGTTTAGAGCATGCAGGGGGCTTTTAGAATGAGTTTGACAACAGATTTAATTAACACTTACTAGGTTTTTTTTTTTAATCTTCTAGATGTTCCTCTGTGCAGCTGACAGGACATGCATGCAGCACAGTGCAGCCCTGTATTTTCAAACATAGGCAGGAAGAAACAAAGTATTAATGTTGACAGTTCCAGGGGTGGAAAAAAACTGAAAAAAATCCTTCCAAACTTTCTCATGCCCTGATGTGAAAGGGTTGAATGTGCATGTTGCCTTCCGGGAGAACTGGTGTCATTTCCTCAAATGGATGAGAGACCAGAACATTTTAACCCACGTCATACTGTGCCATGGAAGCAGTTTACGAGTCTGTTCTTAAAGGAAATTGACTCACTAGTCATTCAATTTAATTTAAGAGAAGAGTCAATAAAAAGTCTGCTGCAAGAAATTCATCCCTGCCTCGCCCAGAAGCTATTCTGATTTATTCCCCTAATAAAATTACCATAATTATCCTGTGCATTTAATCCATTCTGGTCTTTGTTTGAAGGTTTCAGATCCACTTTGTGTTTTCATCGTAAAGTGACCGTGAAGCAGATCAGATTTAGTTTTGTATAATTTTTATCTCCTTATTTGCAAAGCCATGTGGTTTGAATGTCTCGCCCTTAAAGCCTCTCACTAGGCAAAAGGCCTTATTCTTAAAGGCTAACCATTATCTGAGGACTATGAGGTTCCACCTTTCACAGTAGGCATTTTTCAGAGGTAGCATGGACTGTTACAACAGCTGTGCTTGAAGTTTGTTTAGCCCTACTCTTGAGAGCACTCCTCTTTTTAGTCTGTCAACAAAAAAATGAGGATGTAAAATACAAAAGCCACTGTTTGTATTGGGCTGCAGAGCTGCAGAACACAACAGTTGATTCGGAATGTTGTGTAGTAGGTGGGAACCTTGATGTCATGAAAGATGCTGCTGTAAAGTGCCCTTGTTACACAAAAAGTAAAGATACACTGGAATGTCAACAGCTCGAGGATTCATGAATTAGTTCAACATTTTTTAGGTTGTGGGTTTTTTGTATTTTGTGTCTTTGAAAGCTACAATACAGTTGCTGTTACAGAGGTGTGGACTGTGCCAGCTAGTCACGATGTCGTGATGAGTCTTTGCCATTTGATGTACAGGACCAAAGTAGCACTTGTGTTTTGTGAGGATAGACAACCATCCTTCAGTTTTAATTTGGTTTGTGGCTTCATATGTTACATGCTGTGGCTTTGGATTGGATCTCTTCAGACGCAGGTAAATAATTTTCTTACTCGTTGTAAACTTTATAAATCCTATGCCGGATACTTCATACAAGATTAGATTTTTAGGACAGCATTAAACTTCAGGGAAAGAAGAGGTAGGTAGGTACTGAGATCCTGAGAAGGATGCTGTAATTCTTGACAGATCAGTCTCTCCCTGACTTCCAGCTTGCTTGCTGCAGCCCAGTCTGTAGCTGCAGGAGGAACACTTTGCGTGACCCGGCTGGTTGGGTTTGTTTAGCTGCAGCTCAGGGAAGGCCCTGAGCAAGAGAGGAGAGAAAAAAAGGCTTCCATTTCTAATTCTGGAAAACAGAAAAAGGTATTTAAATGAGGCCTGGAGCACTGCTTATTTGCCAGAAGTAAGTATAAAGGCGAGTTTATACCCTTTTGTAATTCACCCTAATTGAAAGGATGTATATTGCTTCTTCTAAAGTCAGCAGAAAAATCCTGGCCTTTTAATGATGAAAGACTTTTTTTTTAAAAAAAACCTTTGTCCTAAGCACGAATAACTGAAGTTTCCACTTTAAACTTGGGTGGCTCATTCATATTTCACTTAATGGTAATATGGTATCCTCTCTCCCTTCCCCTCCTTACCACCAAGGCTAAAAAGGAGGTGGGGGAGAGGGATATAAAATGTTTCTGAAAATTACAGGAAATGTCTGTTCCTTAAACAGCTTTGCCAGGGAATTTCCAAATGCACTTAATGCTTATGGCTGAACTTGCAGCAGCTCAATCTTCAATCATGAGTGGATCCTGTTCTTAGAATGTGACACCTCTTTCCTGTAAACTGTGTTGAAATTGAGTGTATGCTTTGTTTCTCATCTGCTCTTCAGCACAATTAATTGTACCCAGTGGTGAAATGAGGGCTTTTGGGGGCTGCTTTAAACAATTGATTTACTTTTATTTGTGTCAAAACCAGTATATAGTTGCCTGAGATGGGAGCTAGTTTATTTGTGGGAATGTCAGACAGACTTCATGGCATGGCCTGGATGGCACGGAAAGGCAGGTACCAGCGAATGTGAAGGTTACCTGGATGTTTTCAGAGGTGCCTCAAGACCTGCATGTGAAGCACTAAGGAACAAAAAGGGGAAAATGCTTTTTTATCTCAGTACTTTGTTTCCTTGGACTGTCACAGGGTGGTTCTCAGATCACAGGGTCTTGTCTCCAGGCAGAGCCTAGTCAGTGTTAAGTGTTAGTTTAGTTTTAATTTCTGGGATGAGATTAGAAAATGTGCTGAGTAGGATGAGCTTTCTCTTCATTGTCAGATGTCTTCCCCCAGACTTTTGGCACTGGATTATGGGAGGGAGCAAGGGAAGTCTGCAGAGCCTCTTCCTGGGGCTCAAAAGGGAATTGGACAACTGGAGTGGGCAGAGGGAGAAAAGGACCTGACTCAATCTTCAAGAGATCTTCTCATCCACCTCTCTACCTTGCTGCTGTCATGTACATATGTGCTAAGGATGGGCAAGCAGGAGGATGTCCAGCCTGGGTCCTTTCAGGGAAGAACACATGGATCCCAGCCGAAATACTTAGTCTCATGCACCAAAGCATGTTCTGGGTAACCCACTCTGTATCTATCTGAAGGGTTCTCACCCTGTGTTCTGCTACCTGCAGGGTTTCCAGAGCAGGTGCCTAAAGACACAGGTGATTCTTGTAGCTTTTTTTCTCTGCAGGATGATGAGGGTTTTCAGTTTGTCCTCTGACTGCCATGGTGTGCTCAGCCCTCTGCTGCTGTGGCTCTTCACGGTTGTTGTTCTATTTTCACCAGGGTTTCGGAGTCACTCCTGGATTTCACAGTACTTGGCAATAATTTATTGTCATGGTTTATGTTACTGTGATTAAGCCAAGCTGTCATCTCTTGATAGCAATGCCTTGAATCTTGTTTGTAGCTGCAGTTTGGAATTGACATTAATGTGTTTATTTTTGCTTCTTTGTGAAGTTGTAATTTACTTTGTGCACGTCAGAACAGCAGGTGCTTTGTGCAGAAGTGGTGTGGCTATGACTCTATATAATAATGATTGATGATGCCAGTGTTAACCAGTGTTGGCTTTTTGAGCGTGTGGGGAGGTGGGATTAGTTACTCAAGGTGTTCTTTTTCCTTAGTCTTTGTCCTTGCAAAATATAGGTGTATTCAGACTGACTTTTGGCAGTCTTTGGTATTCGATGCTGGAGAAGAGTTTGGGAATTTGCTTAATTCTATGCAAATGCATCACCTGTAAATGCTAGTTATAGATTAGTTTTCTAGCAGGGAGATGTGTTAAATTGTTTGGAAAGCTACTGTTGGTTGGTTTTGTTGTTTGCTTTTTTTTAAGCATCTCCACTTTTTTCCTTAAATTTTGCATATTGTAGAGATATTAGATTTGCTGTGGTGTTCTTTTCTCTTAGAAAGTCAGTGTAATAACTTTCTAGTTCAGATTTTTTCCATTGTAAATGAATGCTAACGTTTATAAATATCTTCTCACCTAAGTTTTCATGTGTGTGGGGGAGTTCTACAGGAAGTGACTGCACTGAAACTGTAAAATCCATTTTCTGGGTTTTTTGATCTTGTAGTAAGGATCTTTATGATTATTATTTTCCTATGTTTAAATATTTCCCTCTGCTGGCCTTTGTATCTGGACTACTGCCTGTCCTGTTCAGCCCATATAGATTTTGACTTGAATGTAGGTGAGTAATTGCTTTTGACATGAAATAATAATGAATTCATGCAAAAACACTCCAGAATTTTCAGTTGCTTTGGCTTGGAATTCACAGAGGGAGAATCATCTTTTAGAAATCCCTGAACATTTTTCCTGGTTACCTAGTGTCCCAGGCAATAGGAAACTAAAAATGTAATGTATTATAGTATATGTTTGAAGTGGATTGAGTAAGTTTTTATTCTGATTGCCACAGAACTGTGTGCTGTGAACCTGCAGGGAAAAAGTATTTTGAAATAGAAAGAGCTTCTCACTTGTATGGGTGGAGAAGGGAGTCCCCAGACGAAGTGTCTGAGTCTCTTTTGAACAGAGTGGTGTAACATCCATGTTTATTGTTTCACCATGAGTGTCAAAGGGGTTGGCTTCTTGGTAACTGCAAGTGATGATAATCTGGTTTATTGCTTAGGGTTGATGATGGTGTGTGGACGGTGTTTGCAAGAATATTGCATGTGTTTGACACCCGTGTTGAGTAGGTCAAGAAAACATGGTGTTTTGGTGTACTCTTGGGTTTTATTTTGAAATAATACAGTAGTATATTATTTGAAATATGACTATTTGTAAGAAAGGAAATGTCTTGCTGTTGTCTAAATGGAAGGTCTGTTCATCTTGCTTAGCCCAGCTGGCTGAGAGGGCCAGTGGTACAAATGAGCAGTTGGTGTAGAAATCAAGTGACTTTAAAAATCTAAACTGCAGGTCTTTTATGCAGCTGATCTGTGGGAAGTTGATTTCCTTTCTGACTCTCTCCATGTCTCAGTTTTCAGATTTGTTGAAGTGAGGTGGCTTTTCTTTAGAACTAGTAGTCAAAAGTGAGTAATTAGTCAAAGAAGACAAAGGACAGTAGAGTACTGAGCAGAAAACTTGCCTTAATCTATTTTTTCCAATGGATTGCACTTGCCTTTCTTGTGAATGTACAGTGTGTAATCTACAATATGTATGGCTACTGTTTCTACAAGAAGGAGGAAATTAGCACTGTGCATTTTGCCTGCATACAGAGATCTAGAGTACAGATATGTTAAAAGTAAAAGAGGGAGCAGCCATAGATGAGAAAAGGAAAGCAGGGCGAAGTTCTTAAAACTACTCTTCTATGAACACAGTACACAAATGACATTTTAAAAAAATACAAATTAAAATCTCTGTGTTTTTGTATTTGAGTGACTTCCTTGCTGCTGTCCAGTCTCGCACCAAAGTGGAGTGTGCTCAGGAGAGGGGAGGAAAGTGTCTTGTTTTTCTCCCCCCAGCCAGGAAGCCTGAGCAAGTTATGTGCTTATGAGATGATGCCACTTGCTCAAAAGTTTCGAAAAGCCAAAAGACACCCTCATTCCCCTTAACATGAGCCCTTGTTAAGAGCTCTTCAAATCCACAAGCATGTGTTACCTCTCTCCTGTGTGGTCTGCACAGTGGCAGGGGTAGCTGCTTGTAGGCTTCTTGTAACTTCAGTTACATTTTTTTTCCTCAGACTTTATCGTAGCAGTTGTTGAGCTCTGGAATTTTCTGGCTTGCTTGCTGAATTCAGAACAGCCATTCCTCACTTTCACTTAAAAACCTTATTTCCCATGTGGTCCATAGACACACTGTATTTCTTGCTTCTGGTGAGTGGCATCTGGAGCAAGGGCTGGACCTCTCTCAATTGTCACCTAGTCTTCAGTAGCATAGCATACAAACATCTGTCCAGAACAGCATTGATTTACATCTTTTTTGAGGCTGACAAGGGAATGCTGTGCCTGTCACAGCCCTTGCAGGGGAAGAAGAACTTCTTGCAGGAGTAGGAATTCGCCCTATGATCCCTAGATCCGGAGTTCCTCTCTAATGCAGAGTTTGTGGAGGTTGGTTTGTCGAGTCTCACATGTGTCTGTGGCAGTGGGGACTGGTGCTGATGGTATTGGCACCAGCTGTTGAACCACTGGCAGCTCCCAGTTCAGTAGCACTGAAGCCAGACATTCCTTTGAAAACAGCTGATGTGCCAGCACAGTAGCATGGCCCCTGCAGTTGAGGGTGTCCTACATCTGTGCTCTGATTTCAGCTTTTTGGGTTTTCTTCTGTGCTGATGCCCATCCTAAGAAACATGAGAGGGCCTGTAGGGAAGGGTAGTGTTTGCCTCGTATGTACATGTGTTTTCCTGTAGAAAGTAGAATATTAAATACACAGTTTAAAGAAAAATAAGCAGCTTTTTCAGGTGCCTCAGCTGAGTTGACAAAAGCTGCCCATCAGGACCTTCTAACGTTCAGAGGCTGTAAAGTCATTTTGTTGGTGGTGTGCCACGCAGCAGTGCCATGTGTGTGAGCCTTGCTGTTGGCAGCTACAGGGCAGGCATTAGTGACATTGCTGAGCATTTATGACACCAAAGTTCAAGGTTATCTTCTCTTTCAGAGAGGCTTCTAGAAGCTCCCTTATCTGAAGTAGAATTAGAGGCTCTCATTCTGAGAGTTTTTAAAATGTGTACTTATTCCATCTCAATCTTAGAGGCCTTTTCCAGCCTAAATAATTCTTTGAGTCTCCATGAGCCAAAACCTGAGATAACTGAAGCAAGCATCCTGTTGTGATGTAAAGGAATGGCTTGGAGTCAGAGCGGTGGCAGTGGAAATTAGGAGCGCACGCAAAATGTGAGTTATTGTGACTGAAAAATCAAACACAGCATAAGTGCCACGTTTTCAATTATGTGGCTGCTGTACTTCACTCCATCTGAGCTGTTTGGGATGGGGATAAGAAACCCTGAAGAAAGAGAGGTCCTGTAGTTCTGTGGCAGCATTAGAAGTCCACAGTTGTTGGTGTGGAAGACAGCAGGGGTTTTGCTGATTTGGTTCTTAAAACAATGTGGGGAAACTGTAAAAATACCAGGCAAATGTGGAACAGGACTTTTTAAATTTACAGTGAGTTAAATGTTTTAATTCTCCTCCTTAAAAGAAGAGGCCATAAGCAGTGCCACATGTTGCAGTCCCTCTGCAAGGAGGGAGCAGCCATGCAGTGTTACCAGTGAGAGACTTCACATGGTATTCCCAAATTTCAGTTATGGATCACTTCTGTAATCCTGATTTCAGTGTAGAACCCCCTATGATGAGGATGGTTTCTTGGCTTGAAGATCAGCAACGTAGTGGCCTGTCTAGGGCAGTGCATTGTATTACATCACATTTGATGAGACACTGTGGTGTAAATAATACCATTTAAGTCACAAGTAGCACAGCAGAAAGAGAACACTCAGGAAGTTGAATTTGATCTTTTTACAAACATATTAGAAATGAAACAAGTACTTCAACACCTCATAGCATCTGAATTATTAGAGCAGTCAACAGGAAGGGGAGGAGGAGAGCTCAAATCTTTACCTAGAGCAGGAGGCTGCCAGTTTCTTTTGTTTACATAGGTCCCAAGGGAGAGTCTCCAGAAACAGAGAGAATTAAAACAAAAACCTGTTCTTGATAAAAATTTTGTTTCTCCCCTGCCCAATGGAGATGTTCCTGTCGAAATAGGATTTCAGTTGCAATAACTTGAGGTGACATTACTGTTAAGTTTGTTGCTTTCAAACCATGGGCAGAATGCCCTCAAGGTACTTAATATGTTAAGATAATGTGGTTATTTAAAAGGGTTCTTGACTAGGAGCCCACTTGCCTTATGTTCTTTGTATGCTCTTTACCCAGTCACCATATAGAACTGCTTTGAGTTCATTTCAAGGGTCTTCTGAAACAAACTTCTGTTGTGTATGAAAGTGAAGGCTGACACAGCAAGCAGTAAGCATTTAGAAGATAAGGAGTATACTCAAACTGAAAGTTGCAAACTAAGATTAAATATTTTTAACTGCATCTGTTCTAGAATTCTGTCTTTTCTTAGCTGCTTTATTTCCCTGTTATTACTTGGACTTTAGGTCAGCAATTTATCCATCAAAACAAACTGTCTAGTTCACGAACAAACTGTCTAGCTTACAAAGGAGCTAGAGCCAATTCCCACTAGAGCCAGTGGAAAAGTTTTCATTGAGTTCAGTAGGTTTAGTGTCTGGCAACCTTTGTCATGAATAAAAGGGAATCAAAACTTGCGACAGGACGTGTTAAAGAGAAATTTTTAAAACTCAGAATATTCTTTTCCTTTTGATAAAAAAAGAATGGACACCACTACCAAGTTTCCTTTTTCCCCTCCCTGCACAGTCTTTTGATACCTTCCTGAGGGCAATATTTAAAGGCTGCTCTTTGAGTGGGAGCACACCTGACAACCAGGTTGCAAAGATATTGGGTTTATTAAATGCATTTAATTAAGGCTTAGTATAGTATTTTTTTCAATATATTTTGTAGTTTAGAGCAATATGGATTTCGCAGCTGTGTGCCTCCTGTTAGCTGGACAAGCTTAAAAGCTCTGTCTCAATAGCACAAGAGTCAGAACAAGTGGAAAATCATGTTTTGTCAACCTAAAGTCTGTTTATGTGGGACCTGGTGTTTTCCTTGTATTGCCACATGAAAGTCACCAAGTAGCTTTCAGTTTCCTTTTTTTGGGTAGTTACGGTGAAATTTGTCCTTTTTTCAGAATTTAATTTGCTTAGGATTTTGTATATGTAGATTTGTATAATCTGTCTAACGAGTAAAGCATCTTCTGACCTGGCATTTCCCACTCCTGAACACAGCTGACCTGTCGGTGTGACGGGACTTCTAGTAATCCATCTAGAAGTTATTTTGAATCCAACACCGTAAGTAAATTGTCAATTAAACGCCTTATGGATGAAGCCCCATGGCAGCTCCTTTCTGAGGGGTTTTCCTATGAGGACTTGTCCCATGAGAGTGTAATTTGGGAGATTCTGGAGAGCCTAAGGGCAGCTGTGAGGCAGTAATATGAATATGTGGTCAAACAGGTCAGGTGGTTTTACCGCTCTGCTGCTGCCGCTGCTGCAGCTGATGTTGTTCAGATGCTTTCAGGATCTGATTTTACAGAAGCATAGTTTGTTTCAGATGCTATTCAGCGTGTGTGCTAAAAGTGTAACACACCTCTTGTAACTGTCACACCAGCTCCAGAAAGGGCACAAGAGTGCTCACTGCTTTACCTTTCAGTAGTGTGAGACTTCTGTTCCATGTCTGGTGATTAATTCAAATAAAACACTTGTGTGCTGATGTAGCATCTTGTTCTTCTGGTTTCTCTTCAAGCATATTCTTCAGAGAGGTGGATGTAAGTTTGATCCTTTCTCTTCGACGTTTTCAGTTCCCCAGCTTGCAGTGCTGGTTTGTGAAAGACTTCTCAAGGCGTCAAACTTTAAAAATGCTTAATGTTTAAAGTGTTTAAATAACTAATTTTACAACTTCTTACTAAGTGGTGAAGTGCAGAAACATGTTTAAACAGTTTTCCTATTGAGAAGGAATGCCATGATTTAGGGCAGTATCTCTTAATTATTTTCTAACAGTCTTGTGAAGAGGCAGAGCTAATGGCAACAAAAGTCTGCAATTAAGGCAGGGTATGTTGCTTGAAATACAAGATAATTGTCCAGGCAAGATCGTTGGAATAGGTTCAGAGTCTAGTTGCCAATGCTGTCTAGGTGTTTGGCATATACAGCAGAGAGAACTCCTCAGGAATGTATTTATTAGATGGTATGGCCCACCATACAGTTAACCTCAGAGTTGAATGTTTCATTCTGCAAAGTTTCATGCTCTCATCTGGTTGTGTTTTTTTGTCTTACAGGCTCCTAGTCTGGCGTAAAGCTGATGGGTGGGAGCAAAGGTAAAGAATGATGTAATGCAGCAGCAGCAGCCAGAAAGCATCTTTTGTCTGAATTGTGAAATGGCTACTCCATAGTCATCCTCTGATGAATCAGATGTGAGGGGCTGCTTTGTGGAACGAGCCCTTTGTAACGGCACATCAACTGGGAGCAGGAGGAGACGCTCAGTTGAAGAGCTCTTTGCGAAAATGGATTTAACTTTTCTTTTGCCAGTCACTACCAGCATGACCTCATACACTTCCAGTACAATGGTGTGGCTAAGCCTTTGAGTACACAGCCATTACATCATCGCAGCAAATTAGAGAGGGAGGTGGTGAGAGAGGCCTTATTGTTGTCATGGCCGATGAGATGATCAGGACTCAACTCATTGTCGCCGAAAAGTTGGTGGCTTTGCTGGAGAGTGGTACAGAAAAATTGCTGCTGATTGATAGCCGCCCCTTTGTGGAATACAACACTTCCCACATCTTGGATGCCATCAACATCAACTGTTCCAAGCTTATGAAGCGGAGGCTGCAGCAGGACAAAGTTTTGATCACAGAGCTCATTCAGCATTCAGCGAAACACAAGGTAGGGGTCGTTTTGCTCTTATTCCTTTTAATTGTTCAAAGGAATGGCCAGAAAGCAGCTTGTAATAATTTCTCCTTGGGAATTTTGTCAGGAACAAGACTAGGGGACTGAGTTTAGCTGAGGTCTTACCTGATTGAAGAGGGTATTGCTTTTACTGTTAAGTTTATTGTGGTATTCTATGTAGCCTGCTCTCCCCTAAGTGACACAGTAATGGGGAGGGATTTAGAAAAGTACTCAGAAAGAATGTTCTCAGGGTTCTTGTATGTCCTGCAAAGCACAGTCCCTCAAATATATGTAATTAAGGCAGGAAACATTCTCCTCCTAAACTTCGAAGGATTCTTTGGGGTCTGTGGTGGTGGGGATTGCTTAGCAAGCAGTCATAGAGTTTGCAAAGAAACTGCATCTCCGTCAATCCTGGCTCCTTCTTGCTGTTTCAAATGCTTTCCATGGGAGTAGGTTGATGAGTTTTAGTGGTTTAATTTGGTTTTTTGTTTGTTTGTTTTGTGGGGAGAAAGGTTTGGTTGTTGCAAATAGTGTTATCAGTGAAAATAACTAAGCTGTTGAAAATTAAAGCCTCTCTGTGTGGAAGATTTGGGGGTTTTTCTTATCCACTGGTATTTGTTTCGTGAGTTTTGGGTATAAAAATAATCTACGATGTTCTTGCTTTGACATGTTAAACATCATGAGGATGATGATGATGATTAGTAGTATTATTACTGTATTTTATACATAAGTCTGTACAGATAACCAAAATGTGTGTGGCTTAGAGGCAGTTTAAAGCCTCTTTACTCTTAATGTACAGAAGCAGAATCCTAGGTAGGGCATTCTTCTAAAAAGCTTAGCTTTTAAAAAAATCAACCAACCTAGCTCAAGGTAGAGCATTCACAAGTAACATCAAATTACCTAATGACAGAAATCTGTGGAGTGTGCTTCAACTTGCAGCCAACAATCAATATACAAACTCTCCAAGGAATTAAATCTGACAGACACATGAGGTATGAAATAAAACTGGTTCGTGTACAGCTGCATAAGAAATCCATGTACCTGAATTGCTGTATGGCAAATATTTGGGAACCCTGATGGAGGTGATAATGTGGTGGGTGCTTTTAATCATCTTCCTCCTTTTTGACTCTGGTGTTTCAGATTGAAATTGATGGCAAGCAGGAAGTGGTGGTGTACGACCAAAGCTCGAAAGATGTGACCTCTCTCTCATCTGACTGCTTTCTTACTGTGCTCCTGGGCAAACTGGAGAAGAATTTCAGCTCTGTGTATCTGCTTTCAGGTAAGATGTACCAAAAGAAACTTCTGAGACACTTGAATAAGAAGAAAGAAAAAGCTATACATGTAGCAGATGGGGGTTTTTTTGCAAGTGCTGATACAAACCTCAGTTATAGCATAGACTGTTCTGTGGTTCTTTTTGCAGATAGTGACACTCATAATACATATAATGCTTAGAAATTGCATCTTATAGGGGATATGTGACGCCATTAGTCTGTGCAAGCAGAAATAGATCAGTGTGGGGGTTTTTTAGATGCATTTGTCTGCTATTTTAGGGTCAAAAAATAGTAAAAGGAACGTGCTTCCCTATTTTTCAAGTATTCTACATACTAGGAAGAAAATTTCTTCCTTACTGAATTGGTAATGACTATAATAAAAACAAGGAAAGTGATCTTTTAAAGTTATAGAGATTAGTTTGTGTGAGAAAACTGCAACTCCTAAAGTGATAGCACTTTATTTAGGTCTTCTTCCTCATCCTCCTATTTTTTCATTACTAGTATTTTAATCCCAGGTCAAAGCATCTGTAGAAATTCATCTCCTTATAATACAGGAATTTTTGCTCATTATTTCCATCATGGAACAGTAGACCCAGTCTTCACAAGAAGGAACAAGGAGGGGCATGAGGTAGATCCAAGGCTGAAAGAGGAAGGAATGATGAATATGAATAGGAAATCCATTACAGTGATCTAATGAGGTGCATACCTAGTCTCAGACAAATGCTAAAACTACAGTAAGGGACTGAATAATGATGAGAGAAAGGGAAATGAGAGAGGCTTCCTCTTAGCAGGATTTCACTGCAGTTTGTAGTGACTTCAGATGAAAGTGATAGGGAAAGCTTTTCCTGATTTATTACGTAAGTGATTACAGAGCAAGTGAATAATTTCTGCACTTGGACAGATGTGTTTGGTGCTCATATGAGCTGCACTTACAGTAAACTAAGTAGGGCTTTGCTCTGGCTAGGTTTGGTGCTTCTATTTTATTTGCTGGCTAGGTAAGAATGACATCTGTGAGTGGTGGACTACAGTACTAAATTAAGTGGTGTTCTAGGCACAGTAAATGCTTAATATAAGAGCACTGAAATAAGTGGTTGATACTCCCTTTAAATGAAAGCCATTATTTAAAAAAATAAACGTGGTCTAGCAGCAGTTCACGTGGAATATACAACTCTGCTCATCTGTCCTGAGGGCTTTTTTAATAACCAGAAGCAGATTACAGATCCTGCATCAATCAGACTATTCACAGCTTAATTTCCATGACAGAAACAGCTCTCTAATAACGGAGAATTAGACCTCCATGGCAGGGAGGAGTTGGGCAGCATCCTTAACAAGGCAAGTAGAGTACCATGAAATTTCCCTTCCTTACACTGTCCCTCACTTGTGTGAGACATGGCTTTGATCATCTTTTTCCTCTGCTGGTGGACTCCTGAGGGAAGTGCTCGGGGTGTCTCCAGCCTCAGGCTTGGAGGTGGCTCTTTTTGGAACGGACAGGACCAGGAAAGGAGTGTTGTCCAGCTCCCCAGTGCATGGTCTGGGCAAAGACCATGGCATGTATCATAATGATACTATGAGAAATTGTTTTGTTTTCATTTCCAGAACTTGGTAGTTGTGTGTTCAAGATGCAAATGCTCCTTAAACCACAAGCAAGGTAGTAGTAGTGCACATTAGCTGAGGTGAATTTTGCCACATACAGCTGGTAAGGATTAGTTTGATAGTCAGAGAGACAAAGGGAATCTAATGTATTGAAATCTTCCTTTATGAAAAGCAGGATTTGTATTTCAGTGTGTCAAATGGGTTTCTCTTAGCAAAGACTAGGTTTGAGAATTTCATCTTGTATTTATATACCTAGCTGGCATGGGGCTGTTTATGAATGCAGAGACAACTGCTGGGTTTAAAACCAGTGGCAGAGCAAAAGGGAAATGCAAGGAAGTTATTTACTACTAACCTGTTACAGCTAAGTGCTTATTTCAGGTGCTTATTTTCTATATCTACTAAAAATCTAGCTACTTCATACACACACAAGAAAGGAGAATGGACTAGATTCAGACTTGTGGAAAGTTCCTTAGTTTATTGATAACATGGCAGTAGGAAACTAGATAAAATATGTTGTCTCAGCAATTTGATGATGAACTCCCATAAATGTTTATGGCCCATAATGAGAGTAGAGGTCATTGCACTGTGTAAAAAGAAAAACCTTTGGATTTCTTTTCCCTATGCCACTAAATCTGGTTTATTTAAAGTAATGACCTTAAATAAACATTTTGGGGTAGGAAAATATTTTTTTGTTGGGATAGAATATGGAGCAATTAACAAATATCTGGAATTCCTGCATTTGTTCTTGCCATCCCCCATTCCTGAGCGCTGGGTGAGGTGGGTTTTTTATTTAGATTGTGCATAAAGGTATCTTCTACCCTGGAGGTTGTTGTAAAGACCTCAAAGGAACCCTTACCAATTAATATAAGCTTTTGGTATAACTTCATAAAAATATTTATAATCTGGTGAGGAATGTTTTCAGGAATTTAAATATTTGCTTTGGTTCTTAATTTTTAACAGTACACAAAATATTGAAAGGTGGGTACTGAAGGCTTACTCCCATCATGGCATCTACTCTGCTAAGTAAGATATAAACAGGGAGATGTCACTTGATTCTTTCTCTTTCCATATGTTGAGAATTGGATTTACTTCCTATTTAATAGTGGTTTTATGATTTTACTGCTTGCTCTGCAGAAACAGTTAAGAGGGACTGATGATTCTTGCTTGCATGGTCATTGTTAAGGCAGTAAACATCAAAAGTCTTGCTTAAATTCTATACCACTGTGCAAATGGTGATCAGTCATGTTCTAATTTCCTTCAACACTTGCTCTTCCCTACTTCTTTTTATCTGGCTTAGTCCTACTTGTGCAAGCACAGATGGTCTTCATGATGGTTTCGAATGAAGAAGATGAAACACAGCTTTTTATTTTGCATTGATTTTTTGAAACTTTTTTTTTTTTGATACAGAAGATTCAATCTAAACTTTCTGGACAAACTGAAATGCCTGTATTTGCAAACTGTCACTAAAAATCACGATAGCCTAACACTGAAACACTGTACTGCCTCTGAACTGAGACTAAAGGCAAGAATTATTGTACTCAGGTGGATGTAGGGCAATGGTAAATGTCCAAGAAGGACTAGCTAAACTTCAGAGTACTGCAGTGCAGGATCATAGAAACAATTTTACTGAATTCTCTAAGAATTTTTCAGTGCTGCAAGACCACAGTGTGTTTTGCCAGTGAACAGCAAAGGACTTTTTTTTCTGTCAGTCACTGAATTGCCACTTGGACTAGAGACACCACTGAGAAAACTAGTATGGAAAACTTGCATAATGCATCAAGTTAAAAAATGTATGGGCAGAAGGGCAGTCAAAGATACTGAAAGCCTTTTGTGAGCTTCTAAAATTGCCTGTACAGTTGTGCACCCCTCCCCTCCCGTGCCTGTACACTGAGGTGTAGATCTGTCTGTGGCTGTATTCCATTGGAGCTGTGCCTCTCATTAAATAGGATCCACCTGATCTAGATGTAATCAGGGCTGTGTATACTTAAATCTCTCTGGAGAAAACTTGCTTCATGGTTGGTACAGTCACCATGTGAAAAGGTGGTAATTGAGGCTCAAGTGGGGAATTGCCTACTAATCTCTTGCTACCCCTTCTGCCTATGAAAAATAGCAGCAGTAATGTGATTTAGTGGATTCTCCTTTCACAAGAGCTCTCTGATAAACTCCTGCAGAGCACAAAGCTACTGTAATAAGGTGAAACAAATGCATAATTACTTTACTGTTCAGTGACAAATGGTGGGTAATGTTTGCAGTGGACAGTGAATGACATCCTAAGCTCAATGAGTGTGTGAAGGAAGAGCAAACAGAGTGGGTTCAGTGAAACAGTGAGTGATTACCCAGGGACTGTGGCAAAAGGTGTGCTTTTGCTGAAACTTCCCAAATCATTGTTTCCTCCTGACCTGTCCCTCACCTAACTGTGTGTACAAGGTGGAAGACTTGCATGAAGGATACAAGAAGAAGGAAGCAAGTCAGGAACTCTGCTTCAGTCTTCTTTATCCTGGAGTTTTTGTAGCAATATTTGAAATTGGAAGCCCATTACAAGAATTATGAGTATAAAAATACCAGTATCTCTAGGGTACACTGTGTTGTCTCTACTTGCCTAAAGCAAAGCTGAATAAGAAAAGCTCCCTGTTTTGTCAGTAGAAAAAAACATTCCTTGTGGCAGAGGAGCAGGAAATCTTAAGAATATTCTCTTGTAGGTAGAGCTGGTCATTTCTATGTCCTGAAGTGACCAGGGCTGCGAGGCTGAGCTTCATTTCCAGCTTCTCTGGTCCCACACGTCAAGTAAGAGGGTGGCATGTGGTTCAGTGTGGACTGAAAGACAGCGTGAGGTTTGTGCTGTCTGCTAAATTCCTGGCTAACGTCCTGACGCCTTTAACATTGGAGCTTAATAACTTTTGGTTTTGGCTGACTGGAGTCCTGAGCGTTCGCTATTTATAAATCTTTGCAGAGTACCCCAAGGGGAAGAGCACACCTTCCAATGGTGGCCATCAATTAAAATGATCAGGTTCCCTGCAAGTTGAAGTAAGTGTAGCAGGAATGAGATGTTAAATATCCTGCCAGTGTTTAGAGGAGGGGAGAGAGTTGCTCAGTGATGCCACCTTTCCTGATATTCTGACTGGTTGATTCCATTAGAACCAAACCTCTACTGAGAGAGGTAAAAATGTTCCCGAAGGAGAGCAGTGTTCCCCAAGTGATCCCGTAATCCTTGGAATACAGCTGTTGTCGGGGGGATGGGGGAGGAGACCAGAGGGAGAGAGATTAGCTCTGAATCACCCTCTCCACAAGTCTCCCTCTCCATCAATTTTTAACGAGAGCCTAGAAAAACTAGTACCCTTGGCTACAGCCAGCCCTCTGTGAACATCCTCCCACCCTTTGTACTTAAAATGCAGTTTTCAGTGTTCGTTCAGTGCCATGATTGTTGTAAGCACTTGAAGAATGGGAGTAGGGTTTATTACTTTCATATGTGCGTCCACGTGCTGTCTTCTGAGAGAGAGCAAGGTTTGACTAGAGTAGAGCTCTCATAACATTTCTCAAGCCCAAGAATAACTTGTTAAGTTTGCTTTTGTTTTGGATGCTTGTGAAACTTAATGGACTGAAATTATGGCAAAGGTATTTTGGGGCAGTTTTTTTTCCCTTTCAAAGCAGAAAGGGCAAGTGTGGGTGTCCAATATGCTCTTCTTACTTGTCGTGCCACTTGGCATTTGCCCCTTGGGTGGGAGGGGAAGCCTGACCCCATTCTCACACACATTCCCCCCCCTCCAACCTTGTTTGCTTAACCTGGCTATTAATTTACCAAAGGCAGAAACTCTCCAGGGCAAAAGAACTTCCCTTGCTACCGTGCTTGTAAAACACCTGGCACAACACAACGGGGCCGCTTTGGGAATAAAAACCGCTGCCAGCTTCTCCCAAGCTGGGAGAGAAACCTTGGATGCTGTGGAAGGAGCTCCCCAGGGCCGAGGAGCAGGGACAGGAATGGGACAGCAGGCCAGGCTCTGGATCCAGCCTGGGCTTATGTAATGGAAAAATGGCACAGGTCCCTGCGGAGCTGGGCTGGAATGCAGGGATGGCAATGGTCTGCAGCTCGTTTAGGCAGAGTGGTGGAAACACTGTGGATTCATAAAACTCGTGAGTCAGAAGGTTTACAACTTGCTTTCCTTACAGAGAGGGGGGAAAAAAGAAATCTGTGCTGCAGCTTTTAGATAAACAGTTTAATGCTTGATGAGAATGTGACTTGGGGAAGTGCTGTTAAGTCACAGCATTAAGAGCCTCAGAGGCAAAGTAAATGTAAAAGGTAGAGGATTGTATATTTTGTCTTTGCTAGAGTGCTGTTTGATTTTAATTTTTTTAAGTGTAGTTTTCAGTAGTGTTCCCTTACCTGCCTGGCACTGATCAGTATTTACAGTAACAAATTCTAAATTGCTATTAAGAGAAGAGGGAAAAAACCTAAAAGTTAAACATGAGCTATTCCACTGTGTACCTTTGTTGAAAACATAGGTTTGGTGAGGCTTACTTAAAATTATAAGGCCTAAATATTATGTTTTAGAGGTAGCTGCAAAATTTCCTGCTTTCTATTCTTTTTCTTTAAAAAGGAAAATTAAATTGAAAAAAAGGATGGCAATATTCTATTGAAAAAGGATACTAATATAATATGTATAATAGGATGTGATTATATAAAATTATGAATAATTAGTGCCCTTAATGAAGAAGCAAATTCTGGATTTAATAAAGGTGGAATCATCTGTTAAATCTACAAGTTTCAATTCCTCCTTCTTTCTTTCAGTGCTGTCCTAGTGCATGTCCTACATGCATGTAGTCTGTTTTTTTGACTCATCACTCAAATCTTAGACCTTTCCTACTTGTGTATAATGTAAATTGTGTATAATGCTGAATTAACACTGATATACTGGCAGACAATTAAAAAAAAAAGCTAAACACTTTTCTTAGCCTGAAGTTTTAGGGAAGCCAAGCTCTTAGGAGTTGCCATGTTGTCTGTGTCTCTGCTGCCACCCACAAAAGATGTTTAAGAGCTTGTTGGTCAGCTTCAGTAAGGTTTGACAAAAGGAGTAATTAAATGAAAAAAATAATGGAAGTTCTTGTAGGCAGTATGGAAATAAGCACTGGTAGAGTGCAGAGCATCCCATTAGTGTCTCTCCTTGAGAAGTAGTTTTGGGTTAAGCTGAGCTGGTAGGAGAGTGGCTGGTGTGACCAAGCAGCACTAAAAGGGCCCTTAGGAGCTGAGGATGCAGCAACTCCCAAGCATCTGCTGAGATGGACATTGGTGGCAGGTGGGATTCTTTGGCTCTGCAGCCTCTCAGAACTACTTGGTTGAAAAACATGTTTGCACAGTGTGAAAATGGAAAGCTCCTCTTCTGGTCGTTAGACTCAGTCTCCATTAATTGGAGAAGGTGGCAGAGACCTTCATCCTGGTTACCCACCTCTTCTTCAGCTGAATCTCTTCTCCCCTCTGCCTCAGCTATGCTGCAGGGCTCTGGGTGTCAAAAGCCATTGCTGGGGCTCTCTGTGGGCCTTCAGCTGACAGGCTCATTGGAAACACAGGAAGTTTTGAACACCTGCCTTCTCACCTTTCTTTCATTCCAAGTTAGGTTTGATGACAGCATTTACAAAGAAATAATAGGAAATCCTCACAGAGCAAATGCAGTGTAAGCTTGTTTTTAAGTTTTTAGCTGCTGGAATGTCTATAGGTGTGGAGCTTTCATCTTTGTAGGGGCTGTTTCCATAATTGGACAGCTTTATGGAAAAAGCAAGTTATACCTAATGGTACAGTCCCCTATTTTTGTGTTCCCTTCCCCTGCAGAGTTGCTGTTGCTTTTCAATTTCACACCCAAACGTAATCCACCTTACCTCTGAAGTGTAGTCAGACCTCTGTTACTTCATGTGCTCTGTCAGTATGCACATGCCTGATTAGCAAGAGCAGCTGTCTCTAGATGATTTACATAAAGCTTCTGGTGCAGATCTCTGCAAACACTCGATGATGAAAATGAATTACAGAATTGGCTGTTACAATGGTAATGTCATCAGCTACTCTAAGAGATACAAGGATTTCCTCCTGGTTGATTTTTTTATTTCCCTATGTGTTAGAAGTATGTGAAAGTTGAGACATAGGATGGATGGATGGATGGATGGATGGAGGAACATCTGTGCTCTGTTCAACATACAGCAGGAAAGGCTTGTAACTCTGGAAGGGATGTGTGTTGATGTGAATGAAGAACTGTGCTTGCATTTTGGAAACTGATTTTGTTAGTAATTGGTGTTTCTGCTTAACTGTTTTGCTGTTTGCCAAGTCAGTAATTAATATGTTTCCTGCAAATTTGTCTTGTCTAATTTTCTGGCCGTATCTCTGAATGGTTTGACATCCCACTGAATGAAACACAGAAGAAGAAGAGAAACCTGCATAACATGGAATGAACATTAGAAACATCCACCTGTCCTTTTATGGTGTCATTTAATTGGAAAGGTTTTAATGAGTATGGGATGAAATCAGTGAAATTATCCACACTCACAACTTTTTACTAAGTGCTCGAATCAAGACCTCAGGGCTTGACTGACCTTTCATTTTCAAACCTCCACAGTGGTTTACAGAGCTGCTGCTGCAGCCCTGTGGAATGTTCCTGGTCTGTTATGTTCTGTTTCATAACAGAATGTAAATGCCTGTGCTCCTCAGTAGTTACTCCTCCGTATTACTTCAAGATTTGTGTTTGGTGGTAGTTAAACTAAGTAGTTGTAAGGATCTGGATGGATTATATTGCCTCAGTGAAAGGAAACTCATCCCAAATCAATATTTCTCTACCATTTGTTGCCACTTGATCCCATATTCTTTCCCTTGCCTCTCCCTGTGTCTGGCAAAGATCTGTTTATACAAGGATTTATGCAATGAATCTATAAGAAAGAATAACTTCTACTGTGAAATTTTGCTGAAACTTTCATCCCTCCCACTTTGTTTTCTCGGTTGGCTGAAAAGGGAACTGAGACTTCTGATACCAAGATTCCCTTGAGGATCATACCTTTCTGTCCCCAGTTGTACTTAAGGAAGTTGTGGACCTCCTGATTACAGGAAAGTTTGGGGTCAGCACTTTGCAGAACCATAGCAAAGGGGCAATCGAGTAATTCACTGGATCTTGCCAGATTTCTGCTAATGGATGTAGAGGCTTGTAAGCAAGAAATGCAGGCTTTGCTGTAAAGACTGGGAGGTGTTGGATTGTCTGTCACAGCAAAACCACTGACAGCTTTTGGCACTTTGACATGGTTTTGTAGAAACATCCTGCTGAATGTCAAGAGAGCAGTTTAGCCCCAAAAGTACAGAAAACCTGTGTGGTTTATAGCTATTTAAGAGAGAATATTTTGGAGTTATTTGTCAGTCGTCTGTTTTCAGGGTCCAGTTACATTTATCAAAGAATTCAGTGGAACTCTATTAACTTAGTAGCGCTGTTAATGATCTGTAGATGTATTCCACTCCCACCGCCCCCCCCCAGTTTCAACATCTTGCAATTGATTTATTCCTCACATGAGGCTTGAGTAGTGGTGGGAGAAAGGGTGTTATTCAGGAACTGGCTCCAGAAGAAAAGTGTATTTTCTCTATTTAAAACAAACTGCACAGTGCTCCCAGTGGCTCTGTTCCAACTGAGGTAGGTAAGGCTATTTAAAGAAAAAAAAAATCACCTTGTTGCAAATGTCATCCTCCAATTATGGAACTTGAAAGAAAACCTCCACATCTTTTAAGGCTCAGTTTTCTGTTTTGCATTCCCACCTGTAGACTAAACTCATTTTCCAAATGTTTAAAGTTTATTTTGAAGACAGTCTGCTTCATTTACAGCAGAAGTGACCAGGTAGTCTGAGTGCTTAAAGCACTTCTCTCACAAGAGGCTCCTCATGTAGACTGTGCATAGACATCAGCACTGGGCAGTTGTGGGAGCCATAATCTGTGGTAGAAAACAGAGATACTCAAAATAAATACCTTTTCCTGACACATCTTTAGGTGCCGATTTTTATTTTAATACATTTCCCTATACAGTTCAAAACCAAATGTGCTTTGTAAGTTAGTGCAAACAAACAGTGATGTGTGCAGTTCCTTAGAACTGAAATAAGTCTCATAATGCCAAGACAGCTCAGCAGTCATACATGTGGCTGCTGTTGTTCCTGATACTCTGGTTGCTGCACTTAAAGAAATGGATAGTTTAGCAGGATGCATATATGAGTGTGTTTTATTGGTGTGGGTTTTGTTTGCTTATGGTTTTTTTAAAGGAATTTTTCCAGATACACTGGCCTAGCATGTGTTTGTCCTATTGGAACAGCCATAAATCAAAGCCAGATTTATTAAAAAGGCTGCTAACTTTCTGAAAACCTGGTCATAGAAGATGGCAGGGAAGATAGTTTAATATTTAAAAGAAATCACCAATTTCATGCTTTTTCAAACGTGTTCACTACAGCTGCTAATAGGTTGGGATGTATTCAAAGGAAAGGAGGGTTCACTTGGGAGCACTTGTAAAGATAGTTAAGTCTGGTATTACATTACTTGATTTTTGAGGGTTTTGTGATTGTAATTCATGTTGTAAAGATGCTGAAGCAACAGGAAGCATGAGTAGAAAAGAAGAAACATGACCTTGAAAGGATGAATGCCCTAGGGGAAGTGTTGAAGCATCTCATCTTGAATCAATTCAATTTGCCTTGACAGAGCCCTGGAGCAAAAATAAAATAAAAAATTGCTCCTTACACTTACAATGACAGAGCATGAGTTCATCTCTCAAAATCTCAGGTGTTTAGCATGTTATCTCCTTGCTTAATTTCTTCTCAGAGGTGTCACACAGAAGTGAGACCAATCTGCAGGTTGGGAAGAAACCTGTATTGTTGAATTTTTCCCATTTCTTTTGCAAAGAAAGCCCAGGCATAAAACCCAGGCTTGTGCAGCTTCTCTATAAGGGCTTCCCTATTTCCAGCTGTGTGGGTGAGAGGATCCAGAAAGCAGCCAACAATGTTCCCAAGAAATAAAGAATAAGCAAACAAAACCAAAGGCAAAGACTTGATTTCCCCTTCTTCCCCACTCTCTCAAAGAACTGCTTAAATTTAATCCGAGAGGAATATACTGCCTAAGAAATTCAAAGAATGCTTCCTTTAACAGAAGGGAAAATATTTTGCTGCACAAAAGAAAATTTAGAAAGTATGCAAGAGAATTGTTTTGCAAACTCTTCCTGTCATTCCTTGGACACATTGGACAAGCAGGATCTGTGCTCCCTGAGCAGGGAGGAGGAATTAATTCCAGGTAACAGAATAGAAAATGTCAGAGCCAGATCTTTGCTATGTCCCTGGCTTTGGTCCTTTAGTGCAGGGCTGTGGCTCTGTGATGGGCAGTGCCTTAGTTTGGCTAACAAAATAGACAAGTTATTTATTTACTTTTTCATTTGACTGAGCAGGAATCCTTATTTATAAAATGTTTGCTTTAAAATCTGCTTCTTGGCTTTTTTTGTAGTTGTTGTTTATTAGATAAAATGGGCTGTTTCACACTTGGCTATTAACTTGGTGTTTCTACATTCACTAATGATACAGATTTTAAAATCTAAAGAGTAGATCTAATACAGGCAATGGTAATGCACACCCTGACAAAACTGTACATTATTGTATTCCTGAACAATTCTAATTCATATCTTCAAACTGTAATAATAGAGAACATAGCACTTGGCAGATGCAGCATGTTAATACTTCAATTCCTTGGTGACAAAAAGGTGCCTCACTCTGAACAGGTTATAATTACTCTTCCTTCAGTTAAAACTCTGCTCATCTCTGTGCTTTGATGTGAGGAAGTAGCTGAGGATTTTCACTATGGTTTACAACTTTCACTCTTGCTGGCTGTTAAGTGGTGATAACAGTCAAGAACAGACTGGAACATACTGGTTTAAGCAGCTGCCCCTGTAGTTCTTCATACTAGTTTATGAAGTCTGAAAATGAGCAGAGCCTGAGGTTCAGCGAGGCTTGGGGAAAGCTAGCTAGGTTTTGGGAAAATATGTAGAAGTATAACTTCATTGCTGGAGGTTTTATTTTCTAATTGTGGGTAAGGCCAGTTTGACCACAGGTGGTAGCACAGACATGTGATGGAGCCCTTGTGATGGGATGGAAGCTGGGAATTAGCCAAGCAAGAAAAGAAATGGAGCTTGAGCTGCACTGTTTGTGTCTGGAGCAGTCTCAGCTTCCCATCGTATTCCCTTCATGCTTCATAGCATGTGGTGTGGGTTTGAAAGGTGAAACTTCTTCCAGTGTGCTGGATGAAATACATTAATTGTGAAGCAGCATACAAAATAGTAATGCAGCGTTTTAGAAGGAAACATTAATAAATGCTTTTACCAGATTGAGTGGACATTACTTTTTCTTCATGAACTCTCAGTATGAACCTAACACAGAAGAAGGAAGTGTTTAGAAAACAGCTTGCTGGGGTAGAGACAAAAAGGTGTGTGATGCTTTTGGTGTGGTGGGTGCCGTGGCTGTTTCTCTGAAGTCTCATTTCCAGGTGTTATTAGGAATGGGAGGAAGCATCAAAAACTTCTGAGGAATGCAGGTAGGGAGAAATAAGTGGGAATGTACCTCTGGAAAAAGAGGCACACATTTCTCTGTTGAGGCTTTCCTGCTACCCCTCAGTGCCTCCCCATCTCCTACAAGTGCTGCTTTCCAAGAATTGGTGCGTGCACCAATGCCTACAACACCCCACATAAACTGAATACATACTCTTCCTCCCACAGGTGGATTTGCTGAGTTCTCCAGCTCTTTTCCTGGTCTCTGTGAAGGAAAATCCACACTCATCCCTACTTGCATTTCTCAACCTTGCCTACCTGTTTCCAACATTGGCCCAACTAGAATCCTGCCTCATCTCTATCTTGGGTGTCAGCGAGATGTCCTCAACAAGGTGAGCATGTGTGGTTGGCTTGGATGAGTATATAATCCCAGTGTGTCATTGTCCATGCTTCTGTCCTGCTTTGTTGTTACACCTCTGAAACAGTTAAAGTAGATGCAGGTAAGAGCTGCCAGTATAAGCCATGGAAAGCTGTGTGAGAACAGGGCATGTAATTAATCTGTGTGTCGTGTAATATGAAATTGGGTCTTCTTTCTCCATCATCTCAGAGAAGATGATACGATACTTTCCTCAGTGACCTCTCAGCCAACAGCAAATCTGCCATTACAGCAGGTCAAGGACTTTCCTGTGTGCAGCTCTGACTGGTTTGTTTTGGCAGGTCTTGGGTGTTAACACAATTATATTAATGGTTGCAGCCGGACAAAGGAAGGTTGTCTGGTTTTTAGTATTTCCTTCAAATGCTAGAAAAAATAGCATTTAAGTACCATGAATTGTGTAATAAGGGACTACTGCAAACAAATCTTTGTACACCTACTGAAATGTTCAGACCTGGACGGTCAGTGGGGTTGTTTAAAATGAGCTTTTATGGCAGCACTGCACTAAGATAAATTTCTGTTTCTAAGCACATGTACATTTAGTAATTTCTGCTCCTGAAGAATAGCACAGAATATTTTTTATATACTTAAAATAGTCAGCAAAGTCATGAAATGCATCACTTGTAGGATGCTGGACTATCAGATGTCTAAAAGAGCTTGTCTCAAATTGCTGTAGGTCTGTATTCTTCCTATGTATATCCACAGATGTTTGCTTCCATGAGGAGACCAACTCATACTGCTTCCAGCCTCAATCTTGGGTCCCTTCACAAAGGAATTTCTATTACTTCTGCTGCCTGTGCCCTCTTAAATTATTATATGCCTCCCATATTATCTGACACTCCTGTTCATTACTTGAATCTCCAACAGCCTCATAAGTTGGCATTAAATACATGGACTGGGGAGAGGGAAGGAATGCTGCACCCTAGCATGTTGTCTTAATTATGTGAAAGGCTATGGGATTTTTTATCCATGTACTGTCCTACATAGTCCTGTAACTGGATCAAATTCTTGTACTTTCACCATTTTATTTTTCACTGCTTTCTTCTACTTTTACTCCATCTCAGTCTAGCTATTAATAGGTTATTTTTAGATTTTTCACAATTATTTTAAGGGGATTTCTGACACCTCAATAATCATATAGAAGGCAATTGTGTTTTAGTAGAGGGGACAGAAATGGAGGATAGTCAGCAGTCATTGCATCTTCTTTGTCCTTTAAAATCTTCCTTGTCTTTGTTGCCAGGTAGCGAGTCAGCAATTCAAACTTGATTCACTTGCAATGGATGTCAAAGCAGCTTATTACTTTTCCTACCAGAAAAGTAATTTGTGGTCCCCAGACAAAAGACAACAGGAACTAAGTAATTAAAAAAAAAAAAGTAATTCTTTGGTTTCAGTGGTAGGGCATTAGAAAGATGCTTTGATGCTTTCTGTTTCAGTGTGTGAAGGACAGGTGCTGTCCTGGGAATGAGGAGACAACTTGGCTTTCTCCAGGCCAGGGGTGTGTTGCTCTGTTTGGGATGTGACTGGAAACTAAAGTGCTCAAGTGCATAATCCCAGGGGGATGAAAGAGGCTGTTCCCTTTTCTTGCAGTGAATTGGTTCCTATGAATAGGTGTTGGGCACTGGCATGGAATGTGTTCCTCACCAGGAGTGTAATCTAAGTGGGAGCAGTGGTCAGGACTTCCCATTGCAGGGCTGGAGGAGGCCAAAAACCTCAACTGCTGCTGGTGAGCCCTGGAGGTGGCCTGTTAATCTACAGTCTTCATGTTATTTGGGTGTGTGTTGAAGGAAGCCCTGCAGGTACTTTAGAATTCATGTAAGAGCCCCAGATTTTGGTCAGATTTGTACTTCTTCCCGTAGTGTTGGGAGTGAAAATCAGAAATTACTGTGTTTCCCATTTTGTGTGGAGAACCACAAAAATGACAGCCATGTACCATGCACAGAAAGTTCAGAAAGTTCTTACTGCCTGGTGTCATCCCTGACAGCCAATGTTTTGGAAGTGCTTCCACTGGCAACTAAAATACCTCTTGGCTTTTTTATCCAGTTTTAGGAATAATACACATGATTTCAGATATACTTTTTTTTTTCTTTCTCCTCTTAACTTTGAACAAATGTGGGAATTGCTTTGTTCTGGGCACGTCACTGGCTGGCTGCACTGAAGTGGAACTTAACTGTCAGTGGCTTATCCCACCTCTTCAGTTTCCCTGGTTGCTTCTGGAAAATGCAAAGTGGCTTCCATCTTTAATACTGGAAAATAATAAGAAGCTGTGGGAACAAATTACAGTTTCTACCTCTTAGAATCCACTTGATGTTTTCCCAAATTCTAGCAACTCATGGTTTCCTGGGTCTAATCAGTTATTTCCTTGATTTAACTAAAAGTTGGTGGCAGCTAGACTTTGGCACATGAGGAACACAAAAAATGGTCCTTCAACATGCTTTGCTTCTGGGAAAGCCTGTGTCCTACACAGGGATATTGGGGAGAGCAAGGAGGATGACTCTTGCTATGGTGGTTGCCCAGAAATCCATGGTAAGAAAGCTGGGAAGTAAAGAACATTCAAAAGTGGAGGTCCAGAAACAAAATCAACAGGGATACAAGTAGCAAAGTTCTGTCTCAGTAAGGACAGTCCAGTGGTTCAGTTTGCATGCCCTGGTTTAATGGCCTTGCTGGAGCTGCTTGGGAGCAAGAAGCCAGCTTTCTGTTGAATAGAAAAGACCTATTTTAATCTTAGGTCCAGATTTTTTTTTAAAAAAACATATTGCTCAAAAATTCTAGTAAGATTCCCCAAACTATTAAGAGGTAGTTGTACACACTGACCTTATTTTTGCCTTTACATGCTGTGAGTTCCCTTGATTCCTTCCACACAGAAGACATACCAAGTTCTCTAAAATTAAATTGTCTCAAAAATATCTGCAGAAAGATCTCTTAATCTGCACTAGTGTTTGACCTGATGATTGAAATATGTGAGTTTCCATGGTGTTTTATCAAGATGAGCCTCTCTTTTCAGGATCTTAATAAGCTTATCTCTGAGTGCATGGCTAGGGAAATGCTTCTCTTGTTGCAGGATAGTCTGTATTCATGACCTTTCAATATTTGCCATCCATACCTCTGCTGATAACATTGTATTTAGGCCAGATATGCAAACACAAATGCTTGGTTTGTGTCCTTCAGCAAAACTAAGGATTAATTCATTAATTCAAGAAAGTCTTAGGAGAATTTTTGTATATATATTTTTAACAGATTTATTTCTAAATGCTTAATTCTGCAAATGTTCGTAGTATTTTTTTTGCAGTGTTGAAATACTAAAAGCCTCATAAAAGTTCCAAGAGAAAAGTTTGTTTCAGTTTTTGGGTCTCAGTGTGATACATGGAGGTTATTTCTGTGTGGTACCTTGGGGGCATTGCAAGAGGGTATTTACTTTCACAGAAGATATTCATTGCTTTTTGTGAAAGACACAAAGTTCTACCCTATGTAGGAGTGATAGTGTCCTTTCTGAAAGTTAGTTAGAAAACAATCTGTGTTGTGGTTATGGGCCTGAACGAGACTCCTGCTGACTTCTCCTGGTTTGTACCAGCATTTAAACTGTAAAACTTTCTGCTTTACATAACTATTCGCTTTCTTTTCTTCCAGACCTGGATTTTATTTCCTGGAACAAACTAACATTTTAGGGTGCTAATAATTTTCAGATTAAACAAGTCATAAAGTGTAAATAGGCTTACAAAAGAGCATTTACCTTCTTTTCACAAAGTTGTTAGTATTAGGATTTCTGGATCTTCCTCCCATCGTAATTCACTTCTTCCTCTTGGGTGCCTTACAATGAAGGCACTGTTGTGGTTATTATACTGGAGCAGGTTGCACAGGGAATGATTGATACTTTAGAACAGAAGGAAGCATAACTTCTTTCCTCAGCCTTAGTCTGAAAAACAAGCACTAACATTTTGGAGTGGTTTTCTTGGCTTGCAGATTTCAGACTTGGCGTCTGCAGCCTCCTTGGTCCCATTCGAATAATCAATTCCACATCAAAAACCTGGCTTAACAGTGGAATTGTGATGGTGCAGCCCACCAGCATTTATGTTTTAAGAGAAATAATAAGGCTTTCTATTCTGAATTCATCTTTCCCACCCCTCTCTTAGCTATATTCTGAATAAAAATGCATCGTGGCAGTCCATTTGTTAATGATACCTTCTTCACCTCCCTTCTTCACACACGAGAATGTTCATGACCCTTGATGTACTTTTGTACCAGCTGTTCCTGTTGTTCCTTCCTCCCCTTCAAGCAGTGGCAGCAGGGAGTGAGCTGGTTTGGGGTCAGTATTTCAATTCAGTGATCTAAACCAAATAATTATTCCACAGAAATTGATGCTTGAGATCCTAGAAGGGGAAAGGCAGGGATGTTTGGGATCCAGGTTATCCCGTGCACACCTAAGATACCAGCTGGTCTCCTATGCCAAGAAACCCACTCCCAGTACCTTTCCTCTCTGGATAATCCCAAATATTCCCCTATTTCTTTACCATACTCCTGCTTTTAAACATGTCAGTGTGTGAGAGCTAAGTACAGCCAGGGAGGGTGCAACAGCCTCAGCTCTGAAAGGCAGCAGGGCTGAAGGGACAGGCTGGTTCAGCTGGGGAGATGGGCAGGAAGGGACGGGGGAAATCAGTGACATGGTGGAATCTGTTGACGAGAAGCTGAGCTGTACTGGGAGCATGACCCAGGAAGCCAGCAGGGCAAGCAGTACTGAGACTGAGAACTTGTCTTGACACATCCAGCCCTTTTTTTCTTTTTTTTTTTTTTGCCAGGAATTGTTCCTCTCCTGTTCCCCTTGGATGGCTGTGTTTGACATAATATATGTCCATTAGTTTAAGGTGCTCACACCTCCAGCTTCTGAATATGCTGATGTGAGGGACTTTGGATGAAGCTTTGGAGGAGCTGCTCATTTTGCTCCAGGCAACAAAATTCAGCTCACTGGCAGAAATTCATTCCCTGTTTTGCAGTGATTTTTGGCTTCTGCTACATGAGTGGGGCAAGGAGTGCACTGCAAATGAGCATATCCCTGTTTCTCCTCACCAAATGATCTTTATGCTTGCAGAGAAAATGGATATGAGGAAGAAGCAAGCATTTGGCTTTGTGACTGTATTTTCCTACTGGTAGATATCCCCGGTTGAAATGTGCACTGTAAAAATTTATTTGTGCTACTGCTCCCATGGATTGACATAAACTTCTCTTTTTTATATAAAAGCAAAAGGATCAAAATAAAATTTTTTGGCCTTTTATTTTTTATATTTAGTTTCAGATATGAGTTTCTATAGAAGTCTGGCCAAAAGCAGCTCCACAAAGTTTATATTCAGTGTAAGCAGTGTCCAAGCATAGTATTGCCTGTTGCTTAGTGCCAAACCCTATCTGACCATGAAGGTTTGATCAGTAGTACAATAAATTGCTTTTCCATGACAAGATGCTTACTTGGAGGAGCTGCTGAATGGTTTTTGGGAGAGCCATCTAGTTTTTCACAACTTGTTTTACGTGTTTTTGCACTAAGGTACCTGCTGCATCACACACTGCTTTGCACAAGTCTAAATACCATGAGTATGGCAAGATGCAGAAAAGAAGAGTATTTTTTTATTTGCAGTCATGAAAACAGACTTATTTAAAAGCTCAGTTGAATCTTATGCATTGTCTCTTTGCTTCTCCTGTGACAGTTGTCTGAGATGCAAGAGACTGAAAACTGAAATCTGAGTGACTAAATAGTGAACAAAGCAGGACTCTTGTAAAAAACACCAGTGAATGAAAATGGTTTAATTCAAGATCTTCAGCTCTTTCTCTCAAGATTTGGAGAGAGATTTTTCACTTTGCCTTAGAAACAAGAAAGTCTTGGACTTGACAGGTGACTGCAAGAGGCATCCATTTAATTTCATTTCATATCTCTCACCAATATCTGTGATGGGGCAACACCACTCTTAGATATGTGATCTGGAAAACACATACTCAGGTCTGCAAACTGTATTTGGGAAGTGTTTGTTGTCAGCTTGTACAGTGAGAATTTAAACCAAAGTAGCAAAAAATCCATTCTCTTGGAAGTGATGCTTCAGAGTAGCAGAAAGCCTCCTACCATTATTTCTGTTGCTAACTTTGTTTTTATGGGATTTACAGTCCAAATGTTATTTGCACACACTGGATGTCTCATTAAAAGAATTAAAAGCTTAGGAGTTGTCTTTTTTTTTTTTTCCCCAAAAGAACATCTCTTTCACAGCTAGAGCAATTCCAACACAAATTTCAGTTTGGTTTTTAGGTCTGCAATGTGCCAAAGGTACCATTTGACTTCTCTAAGCTTAATCTTTCTCTCTTTCCTAGGAGCTGATGCAGCAGAACGACATTGGCTATGTACTAAATGCCAGCAATACTTGTCCAAAGCCCGATTTTATTCCAGAATCCCATTTCCTCAGAGTGCCTGTGAACGACAGCTTTTGTGAGAAAATTTTGCCTTGGTTGGATAAATCAGTCGAATTTATAGGTGAGAAGGAAATTTAAATTCTCTCTCAAACAGTTTTTTGATTCCTGTGTGTGTCTGCCTTGCTGTTGTGGCTGGAGAAGCCCTGAATGCTTTCTGGGTGATATGAAAATACCCTCGTGCTGTGCACACTCGCCTCATGAGCACAGAGAGATTCTGCCACTGCGTGTTCCTCCAGCATGAAGGAACAAAGACACTTAAGAGCACAACTCTGCTTTCAGGCAGCCTGGTAGAACCCTGACAGACTGGACTCACTGTGGACTGATACGTGTCTGCAGTGAGTGACTTAGAAATTTGGACACACAGCTTCTGTCTGTACCTTGGAGAAGTGAACTGGCCAAATTGTTCCATCATGAATGCTTGCTTTTTACTTGTATATAAAATTAGAAACAATTACCTTTCTCAGACATCTAAATAGGGTGGTTTATGTGCACATTAAAATGAGGTATGCTGTAACTGTGGTATGTTTCCTGTGTGTAGTCATGCTTTTTCTATACTCAGTGCTGCAGAGTGCTAGAGAAAATAAGAGATTTTTGTTTAAAGCTCCCATGAGATTTGTAATTAGCAGTTTAATTTGGAAGTTTTGAATAATTTCAAATAACACTGCTTTCTCTGCAAACTTTTCACCATGGTAAAATTCTTCAGAGTTTGACACTTGCCAATTTCTTTGCTGTGTAGAAAAAGCAAAAGCATCAAATGGCCGTGTGTTAGTGCACTGTTTAGCTGGGATATCTCGTTCTGCCACAATTGCTATTGCCTATATCATGAAGAGAATGGATATGTCCTTAGATGAAGCTTACAGGTAAGGAGAAATTTTCCTTTCATACTGATTCTTGTCCCTGTTGCCTAGTTTTTAAGGGGAATGATAAAATGTTACATGACCAAGGGTAGAAGCAGACATGTGATCTGGTGGTTCCTTGGCTTCTGCACACTCTTGCTTGAAGCACAGAGTTCCTCCAGAAGCAAATTAATGGTGTTGAGTAGACATCACACAGCTAATATAGATTCCCCACCTGCAAAATGCTGATGTTGGTCTTTGCTCCAAGTAGGCAAATACATGGAATGTAAACTGTCTATTAGTGGGTGTGTTTGTCATGGTTCCAGCCAGGACAGGGTTAATTTTTGCAGTAGCCAGGAGGGGTGCATGGCCAGGACCCACAGGTTGTTCTGTACCACCTCAGGTTTTCCAGGGACTGGGAAAAGGGTCCTTCCCAGGTCAGGTATGCTGGAAAAGGCGTTGGCCTGGTGAGCATGTGAATCCTTTGCCTGTTTCTTGTACCCTCTGTCGTTAGTATTGTTACTGTTTGTTTGTTATCTCATTCCTGTTACCAGTAAATTGTTCTTATCTTTTTTATCTCAACCTGTGATCTTTACCTTTGTGCCTTCAGTTCTCTTCTCCATCTGTTGAATTTGGGAGGGAAGGGGAGGCAGGAGCAGGGTTTGGAGAGTCTCAGTGGGAGCACTAAATCTTGGGGGGGGGGGGGGGNNNNGGGCACAAAAAAGTGGGGGGGGGGAGGTACCATTCCTAGACCACAAGAGCATGTGCATACACCTACACACACAGCCACAGCATGGATACAGCAGTATCTTGTGAGCCACGGGGAGAATGGAATGGATAGGGTTAAAGATGGGGAACTGAGGGTATTTATAGCCATGCTGATGATGGCAAATGCTAGGCTGGATCTGTTGGCTGCAGTTTGGTATTTGGTAATGCTCACAAAGAGCTGCTTGCAAGTGAAATGCCCAGGAATTCAGAAAGCTTCTCTCTGTTGCTGTTAAAGTCAACCAAAAACTGTGGGAGAAAGTATTTTGAAGTGTCACCTCCTTGTGGCATTTGGTAATGCTTGTGGAAACCCCCTTCCCCCTCCTACTTTGGTGAACACTTTGCTGCACTCCAGGTGGGTTGTTTGCAGTTTACCATTACTTCTGTTTTTAAAGTGGCCAACTGCTTTACTTTGTTGTACAGAAAATCATGCTCTTCTTTCTGATGGGCTTTATAGGCTCATTGGCACAGCTGGTGCTTCCCTGCAACATGTCATGCAGAAGCAAGTTCAGAAACTGTGCTGGAGCACCTTTGAAATCACCTGTGTGATTGCTGCCACCACCTCTAGAACTGAAGAGGACAGGAAGATGAATATTGGATATTCCCTTGAGGAGCCTGATTTCCACAGGGCCTTTTCTTTTAAGCTGATGAGGATAATTACATATGCAGTGAAAAAATGGCATGTAAGAGATGCCTAAACTACAGCCCTCCCCTGTTGTCTTCAGACATTTCCTACCTTTCCATAATGGGGCCTGCTGACAGCTCGGTGTTGTGCAGTATGAACAACATGAAACAGGCTTGGTTAAGGAGCACAGCTAAAAGCACGGGTGTAGCTAATGTTGATGAATTACAGTGGATGTGGATGTGGACAGATCATGTGCAAGGTGTGGACTCAGTGAAAAAACCTGCCTAGGCTCAGGCTGTGGTGGGCTGGAGGCTGCAGAGTCCTAAAGGCTTCTAAAAGGCACGTGCTTCAGGGAACTTTTAAAGTGCTGCTTCTTAAATTCCTGCACGAATTCTCTGCATTAAATTTGAGTTTGTATCTTAACCAAAATCATGAACAGAGTGTGAAGGATTAATACTGAGCCTTTTCTCTTTTTGCACTGTAGATGCTGAAAAACTGCTGTGAAATTTAGACTGTGTTTTGGTATATTTGTGGCTCAGTGAGAACTATCTGCAGAACATTTCGCTTGTTGGTTTGGGATCTCTTGTGGGTAAAACTAGAAAGAAAAATACTTTTCTTTGAATTAGTGGAAGTCATTAGATAACACGTTTGTCTGACATTATTAGAAAAATAAAAAGGTGACACTGTTACTTGAAGTGAAAGTTGAAGAAACAAATTTTTAAAGGGCTATTTGACAGAAATAAAGATAAAAATTATATGGATGTTTTCCAATTGGAAAAAATAGTGTACATTGTGAAATGAAAATTTGTCAGGGGGATCCAGTATGCTGTCCTGTACCCTTTCCATTTTTAAAAAAGCTAGTTTTAAATTTAAGACTGCCCAATATTTGGAGTGAGGAGAAAATGGAAAGAACAGAGTATTGAGGAGGCTACAAAAACATGGGCAAGAAGGACCTTGCTTTAAATAACTAACCCAAGTACAACTAACTTTGACTGGAAAAAAAAATGAATGAAGACTATGAATTCCAGTGAGTGAGTTGCTTACACTGGACTAAAACCCCCCACACTACATGCTGAGGGTACAAACTAAAGACTCTGCTCAGGAGACTTCCAAGATTCCTCCATTTGACAGTGTTACACTTCTTGGTGGAAGCTTGTGCAGCCTGATATTGCAGGTCATCACATCAGCTGGACTATTCCTATTACTGGTTGCTCTTTGACAAATTAAAAAAAAAATAGTAATAAAAAAATGCAAGACTTGTTTGACATTTTTCGTGTGCTTTAGTGACTGCACACTCACCTTCTGTACTGCTTCCCTAGAGAGATTTTATTTCTTCCCTTGTTAATTCTCTTGTCTCCAGGAATGTTTATAACAAAACCAGAGGAGGAAGGATTTGGGCAGCTTTCTGCTTTGCAGCCTGTAAAAAGCAGAGCACTTATTTAGCTATGTTGCAGACCAGACAGGTAGGAAGGATGATTTTGTATTTGACTTTGGAAGATATGACATGATTCCTACTACTCCAGCCTTTCATATATTTGGAATCCTGGCTCAGCAAAATATTTTTCGGTACATGAGTGGATGCTTGGATTGGCACGCCTGTGCCAGTACCACCTGTTCCACCAAACTCTTCCAGGGATTTGGAAATCCTGGTTTTCTACTGCTGGACACCTACGGGGCTTGAGAGAATGGCTTTTGATTTTAATGGCGCAGATGCAGCATTAAAACATGTTTTTCTTATCAGTGCTCAATACCAATGTGGAGTAGAAAGCGCTGGCATTTGCTGGATAAGGTCAGAATCTGTCAGGGCTCTTTGTCTCGCCTGTCAGCGATAACCAGGGTAGGAAGTGCTCACTGCAGTAATGAGGTGACAGGACATGGGATGTCATCTCTTGGGATGCTGGGGAAGGTGCCCACTCGCTGTAGTGCATCACAAAAGGTCTCTTGGCTGAAGCTCAGATGTTGCTCTGGCAAAACTGGAGGAGCTCTTGACTCCAGTCAGAAAGCAAGATAAAAATCCCACTGATGAAGTAAATAAGGAAAACGATTGACTTGAATCACTTGTGGACATAATGAAGAGTTAAAAAAATGCTTTCTTCCCTGCCCAGTTTTTAGCCACCTGTAAGTAAGCTATAGAGACAATTGAGAGCATCCAGCATTATTTTGCTTAAAACTGCCCTTTTTTTCACTTTTTTTCACTCCATCCTCAAGTTATTTGTGGTTGCTTGAACCTTAGTCCAAGCTAAGTTAAAAATAGGCAGTAGGCATTCACAGCAATCACTTTCGGGCTACCTTAGGTCTGAGCAGCAGGTCCTTAAAGTAATTCTTGGTTTGTTTGTCCCCTCTTCCCAGATTTGTGAAAGAAAAGAGGCCGACCATCTCTCCCAACTTCAACTTTCTGGGCCAGCTTCTGGACTTTGAGAAAAAGATCAAGAACCAGAGCGGTCAGCCTGGACATATCAGCAAGTTGAAACTCCTGCATTTGGAAAAAAGCAGCGAGCACACGCAGGGCCCTGAGGGTGGGCAGAGCAGCCTCTCCGGGACCCAGCTCTGCGTCACCGCTACCTCCGAGACCGCGGAACAGAACCCCACGGACTGTGGCGGTGCCCCACGTGGGCACTCGTCCCCTCTGGAAGATGGCCCTCTGGTGCAGGGCATCAACGGACTGCACGTCTCCCTGGATAAGGTGGAAGACAGCAACCGGCTGAAGCGCTCCTTCTCCTTGGATATCAAGTCCGTGTCCTACTCAGCGAGCAGCAGCTGTGTGACTGCTTCGGTTCAGGGCTTTGCGTCCTCCGAAGACACCCTGGAGTTCTACAAACACACGGCTGCTTTGGAGGGCAGCAGCAAGTTGTGTCAGTTCTCCCCCGTGCAGGAGGTGTCGGAGCAGACCCCAGAAACCAGCCCTGACAAAGAGGAAGCGACCCCTCCCCAAACCCCCCAGAGCACGTGGCAGGTGGACAGCCAGGGCAAGCGGCAGCACCTGGGGAGGGCCGGCGGCAGCTCCGGCGCCCAGAGGTCATTCCTGTACCCCCTGCACCGGAGCGGGAGCGTGGAAGACAACTACCGAGCGAGCTTCCTGCTCGGCCTCTCCACCAGCCAGCAGCACTTGGCCAAGTCCGCCGCCGGGCTGGGCCTCAAGGGCTGGCACTCGGACATCTTGGCCCCTCAGACCTCGGCCGCGTCCCTGACCAACAGCTGGTACTTCGCGGCCGAGTCCTCGCGTTTCTACTCGGCCTCGGCCATCTACGGGAGCGGCGCTGCCTACTCTGCCTACAGCTGCAGCCAGCTGCCCACGGGCTGCGAGCAGGCCTGCGCCGTGCGCAGGAGGGCCAAGCAGGGCGACCGGGGGGACTCCAGGAGGAGCTGGCACGAGGAGAGCTCTTTCGAAAAGCAGTTCAAGCGCCGAAGCTGCCAGATGGAGTTTGGGGAGAGCATCATGTCGGACAACAGGTCCAGAGAGGAACTGGGCAAAGTGGGCAGTCAGTCGAGTTTTTCAGGCAGCATGGAGATCATCGAGGTGTCCTGAGGGGGCTGCAGGCTTGTGGGACTGTATAGGAGTTGCTTCCTCTTCCAGGCCTGCTCCCCTCGGTGTTGGAGAGGTCCCTGTGAATCTGAAACTGTGTGTAAAAAAAGGTGGGCAGGGGGAGAGGGAGGAAATGTGAGGCTTCTGTGTGAACGCAGCGAGAGGTTAATACTGCAGAGGAATGTCAGGGGAGCATCTGCCTGAGGACACCAGAGGCACCACTGGGTTTTTCTCCTTTCCTGAAGGAGGGCAGAACATTTCAAAGGTCTTTCCCCTGACAGAGGGAGCAATTACGTGCAGTGGATTGCACAGCGTTTCAGTGGTTTTTAAAAAGGAAGCTCTCCTTGCTATCAAACCCTTCCTCTGGTTCCACTGAAACACGCTCCTACCTGTCAAAACTAGTTTTGTTCTCCCCTCCTCACGCCCCACATCTTCACCAGTGCACCTTAGCCCTGACACTGAGCCAACCTCTGGAGGGAGACCTTTTTCCTGTCAGAAAGGAGTCTGGGAGCGATTCCAAAGGACACAGGGACCGGTTACAGCAAGGCTTGTCTGAACACTCTGTTCAGACAGATGTAAATACTGGTGTAACTATTGTTCTGAGGGATAGGCTTTAGGTGATTTGCTAGAGAGCTGCTTCAGAGAAAAAAAAAACCAACAAAACAGTACCTCAAAAATATAAAAAATAAACTAGGGCTTTATGGCTGCCATGGGCTGGGAGTCAGTTCATAAGCAATGTGAACAAGCCACATTTGATTTTTTTTTTTTTTAAAGCTGTCTACGCACAAGTGTTTCAGTAGTCCTGGCAGCAATTCCTGAAAGATGACTGAACCATACTTAGAACTGTTTCCCCCAATCTTTGGATGTTCAGCTGGCTTTTGGCTTCTAAGCTATAATGCAGTGGTTGATCCAGTAGGGTTACAAGCAAGAAAAGTGGCTGTACAAGTGGCCACAACGTGCTTTTTTTGCCAATTAATGAGTCAACAGGAGGCTCTTGAAGGCTTTTTTTGTTTGGGTTGGGGTTTTTTTAAGTGATAAAAATTAGTTGGGGTGGGCTTTTATCTTTAACTGAGCAGTACCATTGAGAAACTTCATCTATGGTCCCAGTGCTGTGTGGGGTGAGGGCAATGCAGGTGGTGGGGTTTTTTTCCCATCCCTTTACGGATGGGGACTGGCTTCTCATTAGTATTGCTGACTACATCAGATAAAGGGAAGTCTGGCTGTTGCCCAAGGAAACCAGAAAGGGGCCTCCAGTGTCCCATCTCGGAGTGTGGTGTGAAAGAAAGGGGGCTGGAGAAGAGACAGCTTCTGATTTAGGGAAGCCACTCACCTCCCACACTCACAGCTTCACAGGAACTTGATCCTGGCCCTTGTTCCCTGTCCCAGTGTAGGGTCTTGGTTTCCCACCATGCTGATGTGGGATTTGTCTGCAGACACTGAAGGCTGCTGTACCATGTCCTCACCCTCGGCATCCCAAGGAAGATGCCAGTTTGGGGAGGTGTCAGGGAGTGTTTCACAGGAGATTAGGCACAGCCCTTCTCATGTTGTGTTTGACAGCAACCTAGCTGCTTCTTCCCCTCCAGCTCCTGTTCCTGCAGCACCTTGGCTGCCCTGCTCATCTTGGTTCACGTGGCTGCAAGAAGTTCATGGCCAGCCAGAGGCACAGTGCAAACCTTCATCCTTCTTATTACTCTGAGTGGAGCTGCACACCTGCTACCTTGGTCTTCCCCAGCACCCCTCAGAACATGTGTACTGAGGGGAAACTACATTGCTTTGTCCCATTTCAGTAGAGGCAGCTGAAAATTGTAAACCACAAGTAACAAATCCTTAAACCTGGCCAACAGCTTTAAAAAAAAAAATAAAAATTCTTCAGCAAGCAACCTGAAGCCCTAATTCAAGTCAGCAGCTTGGGTTATGTTTGGGGTTTTTTTTTACTGTAAGTTTAGCTAGTTTGTGACTCAAATCTCAGGTTTTACTACATTGAAAAGTGGAGAAGATTTTGTCATTGTTCTATTTTGTGGCTAGGATGTGACTTTAATTTTTTACAGCAGACTGTTGAAAATAGCACTGAAAGCTACAGCGTTGATTAACTTGATCCTAAAATGTGCAAAAGGCACAGAGAGGCAGCACCAGGAGCCACTGACCCCAGAGGTTCTGTTATGCTGTGTGTGAGATATTGGAGGAAGGGGGAGGGCCTGGGCAAGGGACAGGTTGACATCACACACGTCAGGACTTGGCTGTTCATCAAGCTTAGGGCCACTTGCCTCTGTTTACATATCAAGTGGAAGTAATTACAGTACAGCTATTTTCAGCATATATACACATACTCTGTGTGTATATACCTATGTAAACAGTTTAACAGTGCTCCTCTCAGCCAGATTTCAAGAAAAGCCCGTGTCTGATTTAAACCAGTTAATGGGGGGTAATATGTATCAGTCCCTGGAAGCAGAAATAGATTCTTCCTGTCTTTTGTGCTCCTTCAGATGTGTGTGTTCCCCCCTTCTCTCTCTGTATGGTTGGGGTTTGTTTGCTTGATCACCTTTTGAGGGCCTGAAATCTGGTCTTGTGGCTCCTCGTGATTTCCAATATATGCTCTAGTCCCAGGATGAATCACAGGTGTAGGCTTGGTACTTTTAGGGGATGGGTTCCCACAGGAGGAAGCCTTAACCTCATGTCCTGCACAGCTCCTATCTGAGCTAGAGTCCTGTCCCTGAACAGTACTGGAAATGGTTTCTAGAAGTCTAGAAAGCAAAGTGGAGGATGTGAGAGGGGAAACGTGTACATGTTCAATATGAATATAATGTCTGGCATTTGGTGTATGGCACACTTGGCATATTTGGTTTATGGCAAGCTGTTTAAATGGTTCAGAGAGGTGTGATTTTCTCATCTGGTCGTGTCATGAGCATTACCTGTATGTTATGATGAAATAAAATCAGAAATGGTACCTGTTTATATAGAAAGGCTGAGGAAGGAGTTGTGGAGTGTGTCTTACCTGCCTGCAGTGCTGCTTGCCCAGCACCCAGGATGAGCAGGGGGCTTGTCCTTTATCACACACACCCTTCTCTGCAGAGGTGCCTGTTCATTGCATGGCTTGAGCTTCTTTGCACCTCTTGTCACAAGCAGCAGTGATTCCACAGCACCAGTAACCATTTAGGGCTCTGACCTGTGTTCCTGATTATCCCACTTCTGCTGCTGCCTTGAAGAACAATGGTGTCACTTCTCTGCATTAACACCTGACAATGTCTAATACAGTTGTGAGTAACCTGTTGCTCAGGCAGCTGTTAGCCTTGTGGAAGCAAGTATTTCAGATTAAGTTACCTAGAATGAACCCCGTGTTTTTTTTCTTGCCTCTCATGCTTTTTATTAGAAGAATAATTTAATTACTTGTTTAAATACTTGTTTTGACTGATGCTGTCAGTCTTGAAGCGTGCAGAGCAAGTTCTGCTTGCTCAGAATGGAGTACACTCCTTTTGTTGCTGCTTCAGAGAATAGCTCATAAAATTTACGATGTTTGTGTAACAGTATCTTCAAGTTCAGGGGCAAGAGCAGAAGCTGTTTCTTTTCTTAGAAAGAGAATTTCAAAGCATGATCCCAGAAAGGGAAAAGTGGAGAATTCTTGGTCTCTCTGAAAGAACCATCAGCCAGAGCCCAACTGACCTGTGTGAGTTTCTGTGCTTACTTTTTACACAAACAAGGTATCACAGCTCTTACAGAGAAAGCTGCACCCATTACCCAGCAAAACAAGAACTCTGCAGATTAAATGGCATCAGCTGCTTAGCCTACACCACAGGCTGACATGACAGTCTTCTAAGGTTTAGCTGCTCTGGTTTCCCTCACCCTACTCCAAAGGCCACTTCCAATCCCTGAAGTTTTGTATTTTGAAGTGTGTGCCTCAGTTTTCACCACTCCTCTTCCTGCCTGCTTTGCAGGACTTGCTCTGCTCCCCTTCCCTCCCTCCCTCCACTCAGAGGGACAGTCTATCTCCAGTCAAAACCCAAGGGGCAACTGCCATGTGTTTCATGCATGTCATTAAGACTTAATTTTCATTTCACTGACTGGCATTACTGGGGAGAGGTCCCCGAGGTCACTTGGCTCTCGGTGTAACCATCCCAGTGGCATTCCTGGAGTGAAGTGGACTGAAAACAGAGCAAACCCCTCCCAGCAGGGGTCAGGTAGCCCTGCTTTTGAGGGGGCTGGGGAAGACAGAAAGTAGAAATGTGGTAATTAGGTGAGCTGCTGTCTTTACATTCATCAGCTAGCTGCTTAACATGCTTTGGCTCACAGCACAAGTTATAAACTGATTTCTGCCAGAAAGTGGTGGTATGGAAACCTCAGAACAAGGGCCTGGCACTTCTCCTGGGGACAGCACCGGAGTCCTAAAAAGACTGTTATTGCCACTTTTAAATCCAAAATTACTGACATTCAACCAGACTCACCTACCCAGACATTTTAATTAGCTAGCCATACACCTAACTATTTAAGTTTCTGAGAAAAAAAAAAAAGTTACTCTAGTACTTCTAGACATTGTAATGCAACACCACTGTTCTATTACACAAACAAACCCACAAGTGAGAATTCACAGAGAACAGTTCCTAATAATTACCAGCTTTGCCTGGCAGCAGCACTTTCCCTTTGAACCATGCCTGCAGGGAAGTTTTTGGCCCTGAGGTCCAAGTGATTGCTCTGAGGGTTTCTGCAGTAAAGCCTTCAGCTAATTTGGCACTTCAAGAATATTTAGAAGAGCCACCATAAACAGAAAAGGAAAGGGAGCTATTTGTTGCCTTCTGCAACACTCACCCCTCTGAGAAGGGGCTGCTTTCCTAGCATGCTGTCAAACACTGTTAAGAGATTGTCCTGCTGGAAGGGATTGCTCACTTTGAGGGGTGGATTTCAGCTCCCATTTATAGGAGCCCTTATCAAGCCCATCTCTTAAGTGAATTGCCCATACAGGGATCAAACTCCCAACCCTGGCATTATCAGCACCACATTCTGTCCAAGTGAGCTGGTCTCAGGGTACCTGTGGATCAGACTGTCCCGTGCAGGCTCATGTCTTGAAGACGTTAAAAACCAACTGTGGCATCTAAAAGCAAGCCAACAGCCCCCACAGAGGTACCACAGACCTGCTAAAAGAGGCTGAGCTTTGGCTAAAAGTACAGTCTGACCCATTCAGCAAAGTGCAAGGAACAGGGAGGAGGAGATGAGCATCCAGCAGGGCAGGAGCCAGCCTGGAAGTCAGGCTGCCCAAGGATGCCCCACTCTAGCTTCTCCTGCCATCTGGCAAAGAACTGTAAAGCACCTGTTAGGACATGGTCTCTTTTTGACAGGGAGGTTATGGGGGGGGGNTTAGTCTTCCCACTCAGGAAAGCTGCACACAAGATGCAAGTGCCCTAACAAAATAGGCAGTGCCCTCACACCACCGGTGGTTTGCACAGGGAAGCTGCAGTCTTACACAAGTGTCTTGAGTCCCTCAAGCCCAGATCCTCTACCTTCAAGATCTTGCCAGCACAGAAAAGGCAGCCAGCCAGCTGAACCATGGTCTCACCCCACTGCTGGAGAGTCCCAGGCATCACTGCTCACATCATGTATTTAAACTGGACATCAGTGCCAACCAGAATTGGGATGTCCCCAGCATTTATTTTTCATTCCAGGACGTGTTTCCTTGCAGTCCCCCAGGGCAGAGGCAGCCCCAGGGCAACTGGAACCAGCCACAAAGGTGGGTTCTGTGTACAAAGCAAAGCTAAGACATTACATGCACTGTCCACAGACATCACAGTGAAGTGGTGCACCAGAAATGAAGAACAAGCAAGGCACCTGGAGAAACAACACACTTCAAAAGGAGCCACGCCAAGGTTTTTAATGCTGGAGCTGTGGAACATGGAACATGTAGGGAGCTGGAAGCAAAGCAAATCTGGGAACAGGATAACCACCCATAAAGGCTGGCAATCAAAATACACTCTGGCAGCTCAGGAACAGAAGGGACATTACAGCAGTACCTGGGAAACCACTGGCACATGGTCAGAGAGGGTCAGAGGGACTGGCTCAAAACAAATGTGCTTGGGAAAACATGTATTTCTACTCTTTCTGTGTGAAAGCTTAGAGGAGTGGAAAACACACTTTAAATAATAAATATAAATATATTTAGTTTAAAATACATACATTTAAAAAAACTCCACAAAACTCTTTTCTGTCCCCTTCACCAGATCACAGAAATTGCCCTGCAGACAGGTTGGCACTTTAGCACCCTGTCAATGCATTCAGTTACAAAAAATAAAGGAAAGAACAAAGCAAACCTCTTCTGCACAGGTCACACACTGACCAGTGTGGGATGCAACAAGCACCAGCAGCAGCACAACGGGAGAGTCCAGGGAAGGACCAGAGCAGTTCAGGCCAGTGGGGAACCACAGACCCAGCGACTCACCCTGCTCCCCAGCCTCTCAGAAGATGCAAATCAAGAAGCTTAACTCATACCCCAAACCACACACCATCTCAGGAAGCAGAAAAGGGCAGAAACGTTTGGTTTCAGAGGAGCACACCAGATTATTCTCTGTTCATAGCACTAAATTTGTGGTAGAAGTCACAGCTAGTACATTCGTGAAAGATACCTGAGACCTCCAAGAGCATTTGGCTTGGAAAAGGAAAGCAGAAAGGTAATCTCAGTCACATCTCAAATCTCCTGCTAAGCAGTGTGGGAGTGAAGCAACAGTCTCCCTCTGAGCATCACCTGCCCCTGAAGCTGAAAGCAGCCTGTAGAGCAAAGCCAAAGAGCAGCCAAGCAACAATCGGCAGCTCAAGATGTGGCAGGAGATGTCTTCCTCTCAGCAAGAGGGCCAAAGACTTACAGTTAATGAAAGCCATGACAATGTTTTAAATAAAACTGTAAACCATCGCTTGAGAAGAGTTAGAGGGTACAGGCTATCTTACAGTACCCATAGGAGAGACTACCCTGTGAGATGAAGGTGATGATGTGTGAGCTTTAGAAGACGGTCACCTTTGCGTTTCTAGCTCTGATTTCTCTCCAGTTAAGCTACTGGGTCTTTCACAACCTGCCCATGCTGTTCATAAAGGTCTATCTCTGAGGCCCAGCAGCATGGCCACAAACTTTAAAGTCCAGTGTTCCTAGGAACAAGCATTTTCTCCCATTCTCAGCCCAATGCCTGCGTGTTTTCTAGCAAATTGGGAAGGAACATGATTTACAGCCTTTGCCCCTGCAGCCTTCAGATGGGAGTGCTACTTTTTGCCCTCATTACCACTACATGGAGCAATGCTTTGCTCTGATACTTAATGCCATGAGGCCAAATGTCTGGAAGCCTTACAGGAGAGAGCTTCTTACAGGAGATAACATCTCAAGGGTTGTATCACGCTCTCCCCACTAGCACAGGCTTCCAGCACACTAGGGAGTGAGATATTCATGGTCCCGTCTGGCAGACAGCTGAATGTTGCACATTTTAAACATCCAGACAGCATCATTTGGACAAACAGGACAAAAATGGCTGCAGCTGCTATTTCAAGCAGCTCCCTATTCCTGTGTGTCTGACAGACACTCCATGATGGACAATGACAACCCGCACGGCCGTGGCCGTGACAAGCAGGTTCTCATGGGTTAAGTCTCCCGTAAGCTTTTAACAAACCCACTGTAAAACATGGCAGAAAGCCTGGACAAGGATGTTCTTTCCCATGCAACACACAGCATATGCCTGTGTGTATATATACAACTGTCTAAAACCTCTGGGGTGGGAGCAGCAGGCAAGGCTAAAAAAATCTCCTGCTGCGTTCCCTGCCCTCTCTGAAACAGTCAATTGTTCTTTCCAAGGCATCATTCCAGGGGGCTTAATTTCTGCAGGACTCTGCTTTCAGTGTTCAGTGGGCCCTGGGGTCCAACTACCTCTGTGGTTCAGATGCACATCAAAGTTGGCTGCAGTCTGCATCACAAAAATTCACTCTACACTACATGGCCTTTGGGAGCGCAACAAGAGAACAGCCTGTTGCTTCTTGCCACCAGGCAATAATTAATACCATCAAAAACCTACTGCATTCCTATTTCCAAATGCTCAGAGACAACCTTTTGCTGATTAAATATGTATCAAAGCAAGTTGTTTTTGGCAAGTCACTTGGCCTTGTGCCATACTGCTGGTTTGTCCCTGATTCTCAAAGAGGGCTGTCCTCACCACTGGAACTGCACTCCTGACATACAACAACCTCTGAGATTCATGGGCACTTCAGCCTCCTTACCAGTAACAGCATCCTGAGACCAAAGTAAAACCCACAAACCTACCCTCGCCCCAGCAAACCAAGGGGTCCTCACTCCTGGTTACACTCTCTTTCTGCTGCAGACAAGAGCTGCCATGCACTGGTGATGCAGGCTGTCAAATCCTATTTCTAGATCTATAAATATTTTCACAGCAGCATGTCAAATATCCCTGGTTTACACAGGGAGAAATCAAAGCTCGTAGAGGTGCAGCAGACCAGCAGCTGACTTGGCAAGTAAACTGTCTCCTATGGGTCAGCCCAGCAGCCAGGCAGCGTGGACATGCTCACTGCATTCCAGCAGCTCCTCTGGCCTGGGAGAAGGCAACAATATCCTGTTGCCTTTGGAGCAGGTGGGTGAGAACAGTCCCCAAAGGGCCATGTGGTTCCAGTCATTAAACAATGTGCTCAGCCCAGCTCTCAGCACAAAGGCAATGCAAAGACCCAAAGGACTACTCATGTCTCTCCCCTCCAACTCCACAAAAAGAAAGTAAAGAAGCAAGTGCACCTCTCTGGTAAAAAAAGACAGCACCAAGATAACTAGAGTGTCCCAATTAAAAAAAAGACACCTCATATCTAGCTTTGGGATGCAAAGTGAGCAGGTTGGTACCACTGCCTGTCAGAGGGACACAAAATGCCACCAGCTGGGGGATGGGGACATTGCCAGGACAAATGGGAGTGGAACACTAAGGCTTGCTTAACATTAACAGACACACATATCTAGAAAAGTTACTCCTTTCCAGCCTCATAAATTAATAAGTCCACAGAAACAGGAGCCTCAAGGACATGCCAAAACCCTGCCATGCAAACCATGTTAAGTATGATAATGGGCAGATTTTAATAAGCCAGTTCCTGGCTCCCACACTTTCACCTATAAAACACACGTATTTCCAAAGCCAGAGGATCTCAGAAACACCTTCCAGCTATCTAATCCTATAAACCCCAGTGGCACAAAAACCATGTTAGAAGGTTCATCACACCCTGTATCCCTTAGAATATTTTTAGTAAAAAAATATAGTTCAGATGAAAGAAAATCTCCTCCTATGTGAACCCAAACTAGTCACAGCAATGAAACAAATGTCCCTGCACAGGCGGCAGTGGTGGTGCTAAAGGAGACAGGAGGGCACGAGGAGGGAGATGAAAGAGCAGTAAATCATCTTCCCCAGACGACAGGACCGGGGAGCTCCTGGATTCCTGGCCGTGCAGTCCTGGCAGCTGACACCGCTCTTCCTCCGATGCCCTGGCAGAGTCAGGCCGTCCACTCCCAGCATCTGCCAACACCCCGCCTGCTGGAGGCACGCCTGTGCCCAACGGACGCTGCAGCGCGGAAGGTGAGGAGGGGGCAGCCCGTGGGGTCGGCTAAGACCTCAGCTCCCTGTCGGGCTTCATGGAGAAGGGCTCCAGCCTCTCGCCCTCCGGCAGCATGCTGTTGAGCCGCTCCATCAGCGGGACGGTCTGGTCGATGCCCATCTGTATTCGGCGGAGGATGGCAGACATCTCGTTGACCTTCTGGATCTGCTCCGCGTACTTGGCGTACTTCTTCTGGCGCTCCTGCATGAAGCTGTAAAGGGTTTCCACGGAGAGGTCCATCTGTTTAGAAAAGACAAGTAGAGCAAAGGCGCGTTAGGCCACACCTTTCAGCACGCTGTACTTTCTAAAAGCAACCAAAAACCACCTTAGGTGCCTCGCTGGAGACACCAGACAGGTACAAAAGAGCTCTTGGAAGGCACATAACCAGTTTGTCATGAAATGGGACCACTTGTAGTTGTACACCAGGGGGAACATATGATGACCTCAGTTGTACACCCAAATACACAAGATTCTTTATTTGTAGGACTGAAAGCCAACAGGCACTGCCAAGGAATTCCCTATAAACCAATATATACATCCTCCAAGTTACCCAAACCCAGGGATCTTGTGGCTTCTGCCAACACCTGTAGTATATTTTCATTGGAGATAGTTCATTTGTAAGCATTAAGCTCTACCATACTTGCCAGTGCTAATTTTCCTCCATTTAGCCAGGTTACTTCGCAACTAAGCCACAGCTGTTACTACCATTGCCATCTGGAAAACTCCTGCCTTGACAGAGGAATGACAATGCATTGCTACTGTCCCTAATTTCCCCGAAACCCAAAAATAAGGAGCATTATGAGTGACCCCAGGAGAGACATTAAGTAAATTAGCGATGCAATTAAACACAGTCAATACCCAAACACTGCTCAAGAATGATGACAATGACAGGAACTGCAGTGCTGTTCCTGCCATTGAGTGATGAAGGTAACCTTTATAATTCACAGCCCAATCTGCTCTTCAGCCAGATCTGCAAACTCCAGGCGGGATTCTGTCAGTAGCTTCTGAGTCAGATGGTTTAATCTGTTCCCCACGTTGTACCACATATTCATAGAGCTTGGTAACTGGTCTGCTCCAAGCCCTCAAATTCACACTTATGGCTCACTTGCCTCAGGGAGCTGTTACTCGACAAGCCCAGTTACTCCAGTGCACAGGCAGTCCACTCACCTAGGACTTGGTGCAAGCCCGTAGTGCCTGCTGAGTGAAGGGCAGGAGAAGACACCCACTGAGCAGTTTCAGCCCACTGTGCAGTTTCAGCCCACTGTCACCTCTTACCACTGCTTTTCCAAACCTCTCCCATCTAATTACTCCCAGATGAAGGAGGTCGCTGCCCATGAGGGAGCAGCCTCACGGAATTGGTGCCGAGAATTCCTGGTCTTCCAGGAAGCACAGGTTGAAATGACACCCCTCACTTTAACAGTGTGATAGAGTCACAACCCATCTGGTGGAGAACGGTGACTGTACCTGTGATCAGGGACAACACAAATTCATCAGTGCAGTGCTAAAAAACACGCCGTGCTGACCTGATCTGACTCACAAAGTACTTAATCAGCAAGTGTAATCCTGACCCAGGATTTGTATGGGAGGGCCTGCAGCAAGGGGAGGAGTGAGTGGAAATGGTGGAAAAGCTGGAAGGTGAATCCCTCACCGAGGATGGAGGTTGCACCAGAGAGCACTGCCATCCCACTGGCAGCAGCAGGGTTTGGCACTGGGGGGAAAAACTGGAGTAGATCTATTTCCTGACAAATGTCCCTTTCAAGCCCTGGGGAAGAGGTCAAGTCAAAAATAGTCAGGCAAGAAAATACTGAAAATATTTTATTGGGAAGCCTAAGTTACAAACAGCATTGAAAACAAACACTCAAGTTTCCACTGAACTGTCATGGGGATTAAGGTGCATTTTTTCCTCTATCACCTCCATCAGAGCTGGATACAGTACCTTTTATTTTGTCTGTACTTTCCACTGCTTTAAGGCTGAATTCTTCCTCTTTGCTTCTGTGCTTTCCTGTGAATTCCTCCCTCCACACTTTCATGCACAGGACAAAATAAAAACCAGCAGAGCAGGAAACTCCAAATAGAGTGGAAACAATTTAAGCCTACACGAGGGTTTCTATTAAAACCCCAGCTCAATAATTTAGTAGTTTGGCACTAGCTCTGTAAATTGGCGTGTGTAAAAAGCAGACCACCACCGACCAGTTAAGTTCAACCCAGTGCCTAAAAACATCCCACCTAATGAGAGACAGTGTCCTGGAGTGGCAGCCAGTCGGAAACCTGCCAAAAGCCAGCACGCCTCGTTAAACTGAGCAGCACAGGGGACCCAGGCAGAAACCTCCTCTAGGTTTTGAAGTTCTCCTCCACAGGCAGGTTCTCCACGTGGCCTCACAGCACTGTACGAGAGGCAAAGCTTACACCTACCAAGCTTTCAAACAAAAAACACCAAAGGCCCCCTTTTCTCTCCATCCCAATAATTTTCATCTGCTGACTTTTAGGATCCTTGTGGAAATATGAGTGACATCCACTTACGGGTGGGGAACATGGGGAGAAGCTGAAGCTGACCTGCAATATAAAAAAGAAATGCAGAGTGGCTTCCAAGCTCTTTGCTACCTTTGGACACATTCACAATGGCCATAAAAAGAGCTGCCTCACGAAAAAGAGAAAGGGTGGAAGTGAGTGTTTCCTATGGTTTCCCTACACCAAGCATTCAAGTTTGCCTGCTGGGGGAGGCCACGGCAGGGAGGACAGAAGTGGAGTAATTGTGAGGAAAGGTCGATTTTCACTCAGACTGAGCCTGGTCTTTTTCATTATTATTAAAAAAAAAAAAAANGTCTCTTTGCAGCTTTCCTTGAAGCAGGCCTAAGTATACACTTACATCCTTCCTGCTTCCTCCCCCTCCAAACGAGCTCCTCCAGTGCCAGACCTTGTGCTTTTTACCTTTCCTGGCATGCAGTCCCATTCCTCTGGCACTTGGACAGGGCCTTCAGACTCTGAGGGTCAGCCCTATTTACCCACCACAGAGACTGAAACTGGCCTTCAGGAATCCATAATGAGCAGGGAACACGCATAAGAATCCACTTACTTCCAATCTATTTAATTTCATACAGTACCAATAAAAAGCATCTGGAGGAGGGGAGCTGAGGTAGGGTCTGCTCCCTTGCCTATAGCCAAGACAGTCCATGCTTTTCAAGCGTGAGGGTCAATAAGTGAATTTGCCTTCTCTTAACAGCTCCCATTGTCTCCCACCTCCTTGATATAAAGCCCTGCCAAATTCTCCTCTGGAAAACATTCAAGTCTCAGCCTTTTTGCCCATCCCTGTCTGGGAAGCTCAGCAAAACACCCCAGAGCCAGTTACTCTTCCACTGTCCTACAACCATCTGAGAGTGTTCATTTGAGCCATTGTTTCTGCTCTGCTTGCTTCAAGCTTCTTACTGTGGCAGGCCACCACAGTTGCAGACAGCTTTTCATCAGCTGGTCACCACCCTGAACCCCCAAGACATGAGAGATGTGAAGCAGCACTGGCACCAGCCCCTTGACAACCTCACCATCACCAATTTGTCCTTCAAACATCACCACTGAGTAAGCTACGATCATCCCCAATTTAGAACTACAGAAGATTTTAGAGAGTTACAAGACTTTACCTGAAGCCTATTAAGAAGCAACAGAACCAAGCAGAAGGCAGAGCCCAGCATGTGAGGTCAGAGTCCCAGTTCTCATCAAAACAAGAGGCTCTGCCCCAGCTGGACTTGAGAAAAAAAGACGTGTTCTCAGCGAAGGGCTGAGAGCTCTTAATGCATGCTTTATTTCTTTCCAAAAATCATTCCTCCTTTTAAAGCAGCAAACCTGAAGCTGGACATGTCCAGAGCAAAAGACAGGATTTTTCTCCCCTTCCTACATTGAAACACATGTTTCTTCATGCTTTGCTTTCAGAAGTACAGGATCATAAAAATGAACAAGCCTAAAACCCACTTTCCACCATGACATAATTTTTTAGTACAGCAGTGACATTCAGAATTTGTGTCTGTTTCTCTTTCAAAGCTCATGCCTCTTCTGTGGATCAGTAGCATCAGGACACTATTATGCCTCAGACTGACATTTTAAACATGAAATGACATCTACAGGGCTTTTCTTTCTTCAAATGAAAACACATTAATAACTACTTCCAACAACAGGGCAAGATGGTTTATTTCCCCACTTAAAAGGGCCCCAGCACAGCCCCTCCTGCTACACCACTCACATTGTCAACCAGTAAGAGTCTCCTCTGCATTACACAGGCCCATTTGTAACACCACACTGATGAAACACAAAAACAACTGAGGATACTGTCAGACATCTTGCACACCATAAATTCTTGCATTCATTTTAAAATTTTTCTTGGCCCACACTGCAAAGCAGAATAAAGACGTTAATTTAGCCCACAAAAAGACTGAGGTCAGCGCTGGCCACTGCCCAACTCTTTTTAAGGGACCACACTGAAAGCAAACCAGTGCCCATATGTATCTGCCCTCTTACCTGGTGTGGTTTTATAACACCTCTGTCATGGGCATGTGAATGTCCTGAGGTCTTGGAAACAGAGGTCACATCTTGTTAGTGTAATGACAGAGAATGAAGGCTGCAGCTAGACACATTTTCCCTGGTTGCAGAACAGGACAAATGCAATCAGAAGTTCATTAAACTTGGAATCAAATTTCTAGAGAGGCACAATTCGTAACAAAATAAATACATGTCATATGAGAATTCTCAGACGTTCCCAACTTCTCCACTCCATCCTAAAATGCCAATAAGGCAAGAAGATGTTTTTGTTTCCCCCCAAGAGTCAACAACGGCCTTCTAGCTCAGCCAGACATCCATTTGTCCTGTGTCCTTCTGTTTTAAACAATTTGCTCTCAGCTTCCATCCCTTATGGTTGCTGTTTAAGGTGCAATCCTTACTCCAGAAGGTTCATTTGCTAGAACAGCACTCCAAGCACAAGCAGCCTTCCCTTCACATTGTCAGGTGCTTGACTGGGGTTAAATGAACTCCTTCCTGCAGCTGCACAAAAACCACATCAGAAAGTGACAGCGGGAACATGACTGCATGGAATATTAGTCATGATGTGCTGGTGTGAAAATACTTTTCAATCAACACATTTAAAATTGAAGACAGCTCCTCTTTCTGTACTGCCTGAAAACAAATGTGCTCAATGAATGGCTTTTTTTTTTTTTCCTCTTCCCCTCTCTCTTTGATAATGTCACGCAAAGTCAGCACAATAGACTGTGATGACTTCCTGATGATGGGAACATCCTCTTGTTTCTCCCACTCACCACACACTGGTTAAGTGATAAACTGACTGGAGAGCATCTCTGCCAGGGTAGAGAAGAGAGATGCTCAGCCAAGGATCCCACAACCTTCTCTTCAGCTTCAGTCATGAGTTCCCTTCCTCTGCACCTCTGCCAGGTAAACAATTATTATTTTTATTATGAATATATATAAAGTTTTGCTTACCACATCAAAGATCAAATTCAATGCCAAAATATTCCTTTCACCCCTTCTGTAATTTGTCATTGCTGTAAATAAGAGTCATTCTGTCTAAGCATTGCACAGATCACAGTCAAGTTAGAGAACAAAGAATAACCATTTTAACTGGCTCTAGCACTGAGTCTTAGCAATATGAATAGGCACATCAAAGCCCTTACTCCAGAAGATCTACAGTTAAACCCATGCTTGGTCCCTTAGTAGGACAGTAGATACATGATAGCATAAGATAGGCTGCTGCACCTGTTAAGCTCCAGATTTAAATTATTTTGGGAGGCCTTGGGATACACAAAAGCATTCAGAATTTCAAAGAGTAAGAAGGTTCATTCTTGAAATCAGCTTTTCCATCTTTATGTAAATCTTTTCCTGACTATTGTGTTATTGGACAGGATATGTTTGTCACTACCACACGGTCTGATCTCCACAGACTTCCCTGCTTGAGAGCAATCAGCATCCCTCTGCCAACTGGCAGCCCCCCAAGCTTAAGTTATGACTTGCTATCACTAACTGTTGCTAAAAAAAGAGTCCCAAAGCTATGATTAAAACAATACCTACCTCTTGCCCAGCACTAATGAACCAGAAGACTTCCAGTGTTTAAAAAGCAGGGCCCCACTTTGCAAAGAAGATGGGCAGCAAAACCTGACAACCAGCAGCCACCTGGAATCTGGTGCTGTAGATGCTATGGCCAGCTCCCCAGTTTGGAAACACCTCGTGTTACAGTCCCACTCTACTGGTATTTCTTTACTTGCATTCCCCTCACCACAGATATTTACCACCTTGGGCTTTCAAAACAGCTAAACCATTAACAACAGCAAGAGAAACTCAGGGCACTACAAAGCAACAGTCACACCCTCCTCCTTCAAATTAGCTCAATAATCAAAACCTTAGGTCTGCAACTGCCACTGGGGTAGAAAAAACCCTTCTTCCGTGGTTTGGTCCTTCTGTCCCATCAGCTTGCTTGGCTGACCTGCCAGCATGACAGTCACAAAAGCAGGATCATGTGAGGAGATGCACCTTCCCCTCCCCTGCATGTGTTCCTGAATTCTAACTCAGTGTTTGCTGTGGCTGTTTCATATTTACTGCACAAGATTCTTAAAAACAACAGAAAGGGGGGGAGAAAGAAAAAAAAAAAAAAAGTAAGCTTTCTAAACTGTCACCAAGAAAAGTTTATAGTTCTAGCTCATTGCCATTGACTAGTAAGAACACTTTTTAGAGCTTTTAATTGCTGCTTTTCCAGAACAATCAACATCCATCTATGAAGTCATCTCTAAAATTTGTCGTGACTAAAAATGTTAAGTTACATTCAAAGCATTAGAAATGCTTCCATACCTATTTTCAATAACAAAGTTTAAGAAAAATAAATAAAAAAACCCACCCAGACAATACATAAGATTATTGAACCTGTGTGTGCAGTGTTCTTACAAAACCTCTCTTTTGTGGAATACAATTCCACAAAAATTAATAAGAAACTCCTTGTCTGTCTTCAATTAGTTGTTCCTGGAAAAAGGAAAAATATGTATCTGTTACAGATCTGTTGACTGAATGATAACTTGCACAACTCTTATTTCAGGCTACCTAACAGTTCTGTTACAAAACACAGCCTTCCATTTCCTCAACCCCTGATTTTACCCTGCTGACATACTTCTTGTTCAGAACTCTCCTGTATCCAGCCAGAGCCTGAATATTACAGGACAACAGCACATATCAATGTTTTTTACCCTTAGGGTTTTATTCTATAATAAATTTCAGGTTTGTACTTTCAGTATGTCCAAATCACCAAGCTCTAAGCTTCAAAAGACAGATGACCACTGTCATCAATGAGATGTTTTCTCAGAAAACACCACCATTCTCATTTCAGAGTGAAAATAGCATCATTACATTTGCAAGCCATCTGCTATTATTCTCAGCTTCATACATGGGACCTGATAGCTGTAGGTGTTCTTTTCCAGATGTCCTACAGAAGATCTTTCAAAATTTTTCAAAAGGGATGCTACCTTTGCTATATTTAGTCAGGGTTAGACATACTAGAAGAGTGTGTTTTCTAAAAGAAAATGCCACTTAAGTAGAAAATTGTCTTAAATCTGTTCTCACAGAATGCAAAGGAGCTGAGGTTTAACCATTTCCTACTGCCTCTGAAGTGCTAAAAGGATTATCTAGCATTCCCTCTTTTTTCTCTGGGGGGTTGGAGACAGAGATGGGTTCAAGCCCTGCCACACTTACACTGCCAGTCCAACACATCTGGCAGCATCAGACACACCTCCCATGTGCTGTGCAGATGGCTTGGATACATGCAAGAAGGTTGAAGCATGAGATATGCATGGACACAAGCCCAGCAGTTAGAAATTGGGGATTTCTGGACATCCAAGAGCCCCTTTTGCTCTTTCCCTGACAGGAAGAGCATATGGAAGTCTCATATGGAAGTCCAAATCAACTTCTCCTCAGCAGGGGAACTCAAAGGCATGTCAGTTCTAAAAAAGTCAGTCAGAGGTAACCTGAAAGATTGCTGGAAGATCTTTTTGTAGCTCTACATCAGCTCTTCCATATTTAAACAAAGCAAGAAATGAGCCAAGTACCTCCCAGTGGTGTTAAGGGGAGGATCTACTCCTTCCTTCCCAGAAGAGGTTTTCAAGACTGACTCCACCATACTTCCACAGTGCTGAAGCTCAAACGTCCCAGCACTTTTCTGGGAGGTCACAACATCAGTCTTTGGCTTCAGAAAAGCCTCCAGGAAGTCTTGACCACTGTAGGTCATTTACAGACCAAGCTTTCCTGAGGCTACAGACTCTTGTTCAAAATACAGTAACAAAAGTACATACCAGCATCAGTGATGAATGACTCAGACAAAAGTTCAGTATGTGAGTAGTGCTAAGTCTGATCCACCCTCAGAATTCACCTTTATTGTACTGAGCTGCAGTGGCCTCCAGATTCACAGAAGGCTGAGAATTTCTTTCTCCTTGTTTATGTCTACAAAGGGATCTCTAGCAAAAACTGATTACATTCAAATGAATTTTTGCCCAATTGAAAAGTTAGTAGTTCATCTTCAGTTCCCGTGTAGCTTAGGTCAGCCAAAAGCAAGAATTAAATTCTATGGATTTGATTAAGTAAAAGGAAAGGCTATGACCCAAGAATCCTTTCTGACCTTAAAATCTCTAATAAATTCCTTGCCATATACTGTTATAATGTTGATTTCTTTTACAACAGCTACCTGAGCATCTTTTTCAGCTGAAATTCATCTGATTTGGGATTTTGGCTTTTAGACAATTTTTCAGTCCCTGCAACTGCTCTTCAAATGCATCACTTGCTGTTCCACTTTAAAAAAATAAAAAAATAATAGTATTCCTTGTCTGGTGCATTACTGTTTGGCACAGTTCCTACACTTGATTACAGGGAATTCTACCACACTATAATTCAGCATTTTATCCAGGCTTCCAGAGGTAGATGACACATCCAATTAAGAGCAACACCCACATGAATTAATAGTAAATCATATGTTTCATACCTCTAGAGCAGTGTTGCAATAATGGCTAATTATGTTCTCACATAGAAACATTCATGCCCCAATGGCACAGAAACATTAAGGAAACCCTACCCTGCATAAAACCCAAAATGCACAGATGACTTGTGCTAAAGCTTTGTAATACTTTCAATGTGAAGTCACCTCTGCAAATCACATCTGATTGTTAGGAGAATGCCAATTACAGGGCTGCTAACACAAGGTCCACCTCACTCCCTCAACCCCACCAACTAGCAACTTTAAGTCATCAGTGCAACTCCAAATATTTGCAAATAATACAGGCTGACCTATCTAAAACAATTGTCGAACTGCTGAAAAGCTTTATCTGATATTCCTGACACCTCTACGCCCCAATCCTCACTTAAGGGTAGAGCTGAAAACCTCAATTCAAAACTGAAACAAGAGGCTGAAAAAGCCTGTAAAGTGACTTTTCCTATATCAACACAATCCATCAGGGAGGGAGAAGGCCATTTTCCATCTACATCAACCCCAGACTTATCTAGAAAGAGAAATTGTACCATCTTCTATCTTCATTTGACTAAGCCAAAAAAAGTAAAGCTTTTCCAGTTTTCTCCCCAAGGTTCTTCACTTCCCATGCACCCTTATAGCCTTTATATTATGAAGCCTGCTAACTCTGTAGTAAAATTCAACAATTCTTCCTATTTGAAGCTCTACAGTGTTGGGGCAGGGAGTTGTTTGAGATTTTTTCCACCTGGGGTAACAAGGCTAGAGTAAGAAATCCAATTTCCTACTTTAAACAAGCTGTGAGAAGAAACTGAATTATATTCCTTCTGCTCCATGCACTAATCCTGATGAAAGTATTACTAAAAGGCTTACACGGGAGACTTGGGATTTTCAGTGACAGTTTCTCAAGCACCTAAGTTCTACAGTAATTCAAACCTTTCTGACTGCTAGATGCTCTTCCTTGGAAATTTGGTGGTGGAAAGGACTCCAGTTTAGATCTTTCCTCAACAGGCCATAAAGCACAAGAGAAGGGGACATGCTGGAACTGATTACACACATATATTCCAGGAGCAAGGGACTGGTCTTTTTTATGACCCCAAATGAAGCTGTGTATGTCAACACAGCAGATTTCAGACTCACAAGTGCAAACAATTTCCTCTTCCTTTATAACTGCTGGATCACTTCATAAAGTTCATGTAAAACAGAGCACTGGCCATCTACCTCATGCATACACAACAAGACACTGATTCTATGTCTCAAAGTAACAATTGTGAAGCTTTTTCAAGAGCATTTTCACATTTTGATGCTGGCTGGTTAAGACATCACCTCAACCACTCACGGATTCAAGCTGCTTGCACATCAGGCTGGAGAAAAATGAGCAACATCAACTAAAGGACATGAAGCTTAACATGTTTCCAGCTCAATAATCCTGCACACTTTTTTCTGCATGATGGTGCCTGTTAAGACTCCAGCCTTTAACACTTCAACACTTCATTGCAGATAAGAAGAGAAATAAAGAGCTGAATAGATTGTCACAGTCCTCAGCAATCAACTTTCAAGATGTCAAAGACTATATTTAAGGTATTGATTTCTTACAACACACTATGTTCCCTGTTTTTTTTTTTCTAAAAAGCAGTGTGGCATTAAATGCCTTGAACATGCAAAGGGCTTTTCAATCTAGGTTCTTCCTCATTTCAGAAATATTGCATTCCAAGGACTTCTCAGGTTCCTTTCCCTGGATTTGGGGAACTGCTAATTTAAGGATAGGTTAGATGATGAACTTAGTGACATAATTTAGATGGTTTAGATGATGGATTGGTGTTGGATAGGTTGTTAAGTTGGGTAAAAGGTTGGACCTGATGACCTTTATGGTCTTTTCTAACCTTGTTAATTCTGTGTGTGTAATTCTGTGAACCAAAAGGTTTGATTTTGCTTGAAAGTTAATGTGGCCTCATCCAGAATTTGTTGTGTCAAAACTGAATGCATCTCCATTTTCACTTTTTCCAGGCTTCTTTTAGCAACCTTCTTTTTCTCTGATTCCCTGAGCCCCTTCCCTTAATGGAATGAAAGGTAACTTAGTGGTCTGATCCATATGAGCATATGGGCCTTAAAGTAAAGGCCTGAAGTTGAAGCTGCATTTTGGACTTGATAAGGCCATTTATCTTCTGCTGGCCTAATTCAGTTTAGTCAGAAGGTGCATTATTTTCAAGGCATGTCTGCTGAAAACAGATTTCACAAATAAGTCTTGGAAACTCAGGTCTGAAACCACCTACAGGGAAACCATAACTAACAGGAACAGCAATAAACACCTCGCTCAGCAAAGAATTGAAACAAGCCAAAACCAAGACCAAAAAAAAACCCCTCCACAAAACTTCCCATTCGAGTCCATTCTCTGACTCAACTGTGACTGGAGCATGGGATGAATCCCAGGCACTTCAAATCTTTCTGCCCAGAGAAAAACCTCTCTGAAATCCCTAAATCCCCAAATTGTTGGGCACATGCGGTGACATGAATGGCTGAATCACAATTTATGAGACTTAAATGCATGAGATGAGCTACAGCATGCTTATATATAATGCTTGTGTAAAAAAGTGATTTTCTTGTTAGTCTGTCAAATGCACTAGACTTGCTTCTTACAGGAAATAATGATTTAACTCCTATTCATATTTTTAAATAGCTGAAATATATTGGGAGACATTGTGTGGCTGCAAAAGTTATTCATGTGCCAAATATTAAGGGATGTCTTTCTGGGCATCTTAACTACATACTAGAGAAGCCCATCACATTTACTTTTTTTGCTGCAAGCTAGAAAAGAAAAAACAACTAACACCAAATCAAACCAAATCAAATCCATAAACAATTTATTCTGGAATATTTGTACAAAATAATGAGCTATTCCCACAGAGGAATTTATAAGTATGAAACAAACCATACACTGCAATTTGCTGCATGATTTTTGAGATGTTTAGTACCTCGTGCACATAAAAATATCTTTTTTTAAGACAGTGAAACTAGACCGTTTTGAAAGCACACAAAATTATTGGCACTTTCTGAAAATTTAGCCCTGTTCCCCAGCTTTTACCTATTCTACATGTTTCCCATTCCCTGTTATTCACCATCCCCTGACTCTCAAGAGTCTCTCCCTGCCACCCACTGATAAGAGACATCCTCCACTGATAAGAGCTTCATGTAAAGTAGTCTTCTCCCTTCTTAATTTCCTGCCTTTTCCCCAGTCATACCTTCAGTGATGATCCACATCTCCCTTCAAAGTGATCTTGTCAGAAACCTTCCATCCTGCAGACCACAAAGCTGAGGCAGACACTCCTGGCACACGCTCAAACCCACAGCAGGTGAAGTTGCTCAAAACTCCAGACTAGTTACAATGCCAATCTACAGCATGGTATTTAACACTCAGCAGTTATTTTTCCCTAAAAAGATGCAAGCACATCCCCCTCCTTTTCTTTTTTTGACAGTGAAGACAAAACCTCTTGTAAGTAAATCACTCCCTTCCAAACAAAGCTTGCTCAGGTACAAATAAGTGCAACTGCTGAAGAAAAGCACCTGTATCACCTACATGTAATCACATCTTCAGTTCTTTCTCGTTCAAGGAAACACTTTGGTAAATGTATTTCTTGAGAGAGAACAGTCACAGCAACCTGGAAGCTGCACAGGTTCTACATTTAGGAGCAGATATAGATCCAGCCAACACACAGCTAAGAAATTCTGGCTGAAGTGGGAAAGGGGTGGGGAGCAAAGCTGGATTGTTTTGCTCCCTGAAGCTATGGAAGGCACAGATGTGTCTGCTCAGATCTGCAGGAACTACTGTCATGCAAGTACTTTTTCTTTTTCCTCCTTAGCTTCTCCTCTTTCCTATTAAGAACCATTGTAATTCAGATTGCGTGCTGATTTACAAACCACCACAGTCAATTATGAGTTATTGAGGACCAATAAATTTACAACAATACTTCTGAGTTTTGACAGAATCCAGGAAACTTCTTTCCTGGCGACACAGACAATGAACAAAAGATATTTGCCCTGGGACATTTTGTCAAGGAAAGACTGGGGGGAAAAAAACCCCATGGCTGTAGGGAGTGTGAGTGCAGCATATTATATAGTAGGACTATTACTCACTGAGTATAGTCAGTGACAGTCTGAAAAGTGAACATACCTCAGACAAATGGTAGGAAATCAGGGACTGAAGCTCACCAACATTTTGTTGGAACATTAAAAACATCAGTCACTTGATAAGTTTGTTATCAGAAGAAAAACACTTCAATGCTTACATTGTTAAGGAAAGGAAAGGGGAAATACTGCTTACCAAAATGAGGATAAAAGAATTTACTGTCCCAGCTCATGCAAACATTGTGCTGTTCACAATACACTTCTCTTTCATTTTTAGTCTTTACTAGTGGTCAAAGCTTTGTGTGCATGGCAAAACTAAATCACTGCTGACAAATGGGTGAAGCCAAGTGCAATTTCCTTTGTCTACACTTGTAACGAGAGACAAACCCTGTTCTAGTTCAGCTTCACCCCTTGCTGTCAACAACTGTCACCAGCGGTTCGATTTAGTGCATCAAGCAGAGCCCAAACAATTTGGAAAGAATGATTTAAGCCAACTGGGTCCCACCCAGCTCCTCTCAGAACACACATGCAGAGCAGCCAATGCAAGAAAAACATTTAAAAATTATTAGGAAAATGAACATTAAAACCCCACCAGATCTGGCAGAGGGATTGAGAGCATCTGAAGTTACTTAAATGTTGCAACAAAAAAACCCCAAAAACACTAAACCACAACTGACTTGTCATTTCCCTGAGTTACAGTTGCCCATTTCTCCACTGCTTTGTCAGAGGAGTCTGTTATAGAGAAGCTAGTGAGAATATTGGTATAATTATTTTATTTTAGATTAAAATAATCACAAGCCTTAGAAATTGAAAGAAAACCACCACAGCTAATATTAAAGGGATTCTGCCACTTGCCCTATAAAAGGCAAACCCAATGACTGCAGTTGCACTGGAGGAATCTACAGAGACTTTAAATCATGTCAATATTCTCTCTCATACTTCAACAGCCAAAAGAATTACAATCTGCTTGGATTAATGCAGTACACTGTCATTAGGCTGGCAATTAAATCCTCTTTCTGAGATTGTGTGATCTGAGTCACCAGCATCTGCAAATATCTTTACATCTTGTGTAATAGCTGGCCTCAGATCTTGATATACCAAAACTAAAAAGGCCTTTTTAATGGCTCCCACATTATTTTGGACTGACAACTTCATGATGACAGCAGCTTCTCAAAACAGCCCATAAATAAAATTTATTATCCATTTTGTCATGTGGGATTTTCTTAACTCTAAGCCAATACAGCAACAACAAATCAAGGTCAGTGCTCATCCTACATGAATAAAAATTAACCACGTGTTCAAACTTATATTTTTTTCACTCTGAAAGGTATTTGGTCTCAAGGACTTTTGGCATATTCAGCATTCACCAGTTCTTCTACACATCTGGGAGTATCTGAGAAAACACTTTCAAACAGCACCTCCCCTCATGCCAGTCTGACTTAAAAAAACAAAACAAAAAACTGTCAGCCATCCTACAGCTTCCAGCATCACTAGTCACACATGAGAAAGACAATCCAATTGCAGGATGCTCATATAAGGAATTAATTTAATCTAAATAGGACAATTCAATAATTAAGCAGATCAATGATTTCCAAGTGATGGTTTGTCGGTAAAAGCAGCAGCACAGGACGTCCTTTTTGCCACACAGATCAGAAATGTTTTCAAAGCTATGGGCTTTGAAAACAAGCCTAGGTCTACAAACCCACTGAAGTACTACCTTCTCCAGCCATAGATATTAAGATAACCCTTTCTCTCCTTAAATTAGAGCCTAACCACAAGGCATAATAAAATGTATGCTATACAGACTTACATAAGGAACGTTACCTTTAAAAATTTCCGTAGTCTGTCACTTTTTCAACAGTTTCTTGCAGCACTTTCCACACAACAGCCACTGTTTACGGGCAGGAATCAAAGGGCGTAACCCAACAACCACACAACCTAACAGTAACTTCCAAGGAAAACCTGGAAATCTGTTAACTCTACAGCAGCTGCTTTGAAGCAAACTGCTGCCAAGAGACCCATGTGGAGCCCCAAGCCCTCCCCACCACGAGAGGACACAGGGCAGTACCTCCTTGATCCGCTTCACGAGCGCGTTCTGGTCAAAGGCGACGGCTTCCGCGCACTGGTGGAGGTGGTCTTGGTACCTCAGACACAGCTGCAGCACCTGCTGGGGGTCCAGCTTTTCCAGTTTGGTGTTGGTCGGAGAGGTCTGCCCACTGAGGAGTCCTAAAGAAGCAAAAGGGAAGGGCGAGAGTTCACCCGAGTGCTCGTATAATGAGCTCAGCTCCAATCCAAGAGACAGCGGAACAAACCCAGAAGAAAAGATTTATGAGGGGCAGTGAAAAGTAATTGAGAGTAATTTATGGGTGTTTCTAATTTATATATAAGAACAGTTGGCCATACAGCTTAGCCCACCCTTGACGGAACCTAAACACAGGCTCTGAATGCAGGTCCATAATGCACCTCAGCTTGGTCTTCAGCAATATGAGAGTCCTGTTTTTTCTCCTCCATGAGTAATCCTAAACTGAGCAAAATGAGCCCTCTCCTAAATTTAGGCATGCCAGAAGAGGATGAGTTGAGATCCACATTCCCATACAGGCATTGAACTCAAAACTGTTTTCAGTAGAATCACACTGTCAAAAAGAGAGCTCTAAAAGTTCACTGGTACCCCCCAAAAAACCATGAATAAATAAACGAATCACCTTAAGTTAAAATTTAAGGTGAAATGTCCGTATTTTGGCTACTTTGCTCTTTTTAAAGCTTCCAAACTCTTTCAACTTCTTTGATTTTTCTTTACAATCTCAAAGACGAGCAATAACCTTTTGTTTGTTTGTTTGTTTAATATGGAATTAAGATCCTTACCTACTTGCATGACCAGGTGTCACAAAAAACTCCCAGAAAAAAGGCACTGGACTTAAAAGTGGGACACTGGTAATACCAAGAGGAATAGAATTACCCAAAGAAATTTCTCCTGCCCATTGTTTGTTGCCTACATAGTGCAACTTGAGACTGCTTGCTGACCTCAACCATGTGTGTGCCATGCTAACTGCTTTCCCCCACAGCTGCTGGAAAAAATGATGCTAAGTTCTAAGGCCACCCTTCTCTTGCTATTTCATTTACTAACTTTCATTTCATTTTCCTTCAGCATTAGCACAATTTTTTTCTTGCTGGACACCATCTGTGACAAACTGCACATACACACAATATGCTTTTCCCAAAACATCCATCAAGCTATGTAAACTGAATTCAGTGACTGCACGCATGTGCCCTTGGGGACTCTCGTTTTACAGACAGGAAAAGACATTAGAACAGCAAATGTAAGCAAGTATCAAGCTAAGCAATTAAAAAGTAATAAATGCCAGTTATTTGGATTGGAAAAGTTCTTCTAAGAATGTACCTCAGTGGGAAATGGAAAGTATTTTGAATGGCCCCCAAGCCTATTGGAAGCTTCAACTGGTGACTTCGAGTTCTTGCTAAAACACAAGAACAGGATAAAAACCAAGATGCAAGTCAGAAGCATCTTGTGAATATGAGAAAGTTGGACCTCTCTGAAAACATTTGCAGACAAAAATGATAATAAAATTAGGACAGTAACTTCATCAGATACGATGAAGTAGGTTTCCTTTTCATCAGCACTCAGCATCTTATTCTCTCAGGATGCTCTCAATTAACCTCTGCACAAAATCTCATCTTAAAATGAAAAAAAGAAAAAAGGTGATTTCGTTTTACCACTTGTCCACTACAAATGTGCTGCCTCAGTCGAGAAAGAGGTCAGGAGAGGAAACAAAGACTTCATCATTTAGTATCAAAACCCTGTATTAGCAACTTTTTGTGCTTTGGAAGGAATCATCTCAAAGAAAATCTTGGGTTCATCAATATCGGTTGCAAATCTTTCAAGCCTACTTTCAGCTAAAGTAAAAATATTTGATGGGAACAAACCCACTGAAAGAAATAAGACTTTTTAAAAATGTTTATGTTCTGTGTTCTAGTTCTTTCTCATTTCATTAGTTGTGACCTTCTACAATATTATCTTGTCAGGATGAACGTTCAAATAATATTGTCAACCTTTAATATGCTGAATATTCACACAGGAATGAAGAGTTCATGATACACCTGAGGCAGTTATCCTAAGCACTGATCAAATACATGATGCTATCAACCAAGTAATTTTCTTTTATTACTAATCTCTCACCAACTTCAAGAGAAAGAAGAAAATTAGACACTATTTAGGAGATTTAATTAACACAAAGTATGTACCTAGGCCAACTTATGCTGCTTGTGGGAATTTTGAAGAGGAATAGGCCAAGAATTGTAAAATGAGCTAATAAAGAACAAGCTACTCAAACTTACGCACTTACAACTTCATACAGCTTAAATATGCTAAAAGAAAAATTAATAAAATATAAGGACCCTCTAATTCCCTATCCAGAAAAGCACAAGCTAAGGTGAAGGGAGACATTCCCTATTCAGGTGGAATTCCTTCATAAGAAGGCAGAGGTAGAAATACAATCCAGTACAAATGTTTGGGCTGGCAATAAAAAACAAACATCATATGCTGCTTAAACGGAGATTATGGTATTATTTTGGGTGATGCATTAGGAAGAAACCAAAGGAACTAGCTTCTCCAAAGACCTGACAACACCAGAGAACAATTTAGCTTAGTTTCAAATTGCAAGAAAGGAAAAAGTACACTAAACAACAGCATAAAAAAAAAGCCACTGCAGCCTGGCAGAAATTCCCATTGTCAAAAAGTCGAGCCACCATTTTCTGTTGTTCACTGAACTTACTGCCCATGCTATAAACATTAACATTTCTTAACTAACATTCCCCTCTACTCCACTCTTGTGAGACCCTCCCCTGGAGCACTGCATCCAGCTCTGGGGTTCCCAGCACAAGACAGACATGGAGCTGCTGCAGCGAGTCCAGATGAGGGTCACAAAAATGGTCAGAGGGCTGGAGCCCCTCTCCTGTGAGGAAAGACAGAGTTGGGCTTGGTCAGCCCGAAAAACAGGAACCTCCAGGGAGACCTTCTTATGCCTTTCAATATTTAAAGGGGGCTTGTGAAAAAGACAGAGAGAGACTTTTTACCAGGGTCTGTAAGTGACAGGACAAGGGACAGTAGTTTTTAAACTGCAAGAAATTTAGGTTGGACATAGGGAAGACATTTTTTACAATTGGGGTGGTGAGAACACAGAAGTTGGATGCCTCATCTCTCAAAGTGTCCAAGGTAAGGTTGAATGGGGCTTTGAGCAAAAAGACAGTGAAAGACAATGAAAGATATCCCTGCCCATGACAGGGTGGTCAGATTAGATGATCTTCAAAGGTTCCTTCCAACCAAAACAATTCAATGATTTTATTAATTCACTGCATTTTCGTTTTTAGCAAGTCAGCAGCTTTGCTCCAACAGAGCAAAAGGCAACACTACGTCAACTCGAAACTTGATGCAAGTGAGACACTGCAACCACACAAATCCCAGAGGGGCCTACCAGGGAAGCCCAGGGGGTAGAAACAGATGTAGGGCTGGAAGAGTCCCCCAGTTCCATAGAACCCAGATCTCTTCTCTTCCTCCTCTGCCCAGCACAGACACTGAGCCCAGACAGGTTTAATGCAATACCTCCTCCATGAACTCTGCACTTGAGACATGAGACAGCAGCATACTTCCCTATGCCAATGAAAACCTTGAAACCCATAGGAAAAATCCTGAACCAAAAGAGACACAGAAAAAAATGGTAGGGAGCTAAAAAGGGTGTTGACAATGTCCTTTGTTCCCATATTAACAGAAAGGTGAGGAGACATCTAAGAGCCTCTAGCAATTCAGCATTGAGAAAACTTCATTTTTAGAGCAGAGATAGGGCCAGCACCACAAACCTTATTTAAATGATAATAATATAACGTATTATTAAACAACTCTCCTCTTGGAAGTCATTGCTTCGTTCTCAAAACCTTTTCCCACATTTTGAACTCTCCACTGAACACAGTCATCCCTCAGTGACTGCTCTACACGTGGTCTGTAAGAGGATATGAGATCACATCTGTTGCAATAAAAATATTTGTTAGATCACTTTTACAAGTGCCAGAACGGGGAGAGACAGAGGTGACTGAACGGTTCAGGCTCACTCCCAAAACATCCAGAACCTGAACATGGTCACCAGCACATCTCAGAGCAAATAACCACTGAGGTACTACCTCTTCTTCACCAAGGAAAGGGTGTTCCTGTGATTTCTTCTGTGTGGTTGTTACTCCTTGGCTCCCAAGAGCACAGTTCTGCTCTTAAATGAAAAGAACACATCATCTCAATCTTTCATTTCTTATTAAATTGAATGCTCATTTTTCAAGCTGTTGGTTTTCTTCCAAAGAGGGAAGTACACCAGGAATCATCTCTGCACTGTCTGAAACCTCGAGAAGAGGCTGTTTGGCTCATGAGTGATACAACATACCCCAGTGTGATAAGGAAAGGCAGCTCAGGGGATGTCGTGGCTCAGGGAAAACCAGAGAGGGACTACTGTAGAGTTTTAGTGCATGCACCAAAAATGCTTTAAGGAGCTGCCAAACATGCAGAGTCCTGGCTAGCAAATTACACCATAAAACAAATGACAGACCACCTCATGTGCCTGCCATGATGAAGAGAATCTCACACCTACTCTGGATACATCTGAGCAGTAAACAGCAAGCCCGTGGAGGTGATAAACAGCAGCCAGGACAAAGAAAGATTCACAAAGCACAAAGGTGCTTTAAAAAAAAACAAAAAACCAACTCAATACACCAAGCATGTCGTGCATAGAGAAATATCATCTATCACTGCAAGGCTAGCTGACCCACAGACTTGACAAATCTGTTATTGTTTCCATATTCCTTGGCAAAGCAGAGGCATGTTAAAACCATTTTCCTCCTACTTAGTCATCTCCTTGTTGGTTCCAGGTCAACATACATTTCCAACAAATCACATCCTACTGAGCAGAAGAAAGCTGAGAGTTTAAAAAGCATTTTTGTGACTAGAAGTGAAGTTCTTGGAAAAAAGCTTTTCATGCAATACTGACTTTTAGATACATACAGAACATAGTACCCCACCACAGTTATGTTCTGCTACTTCCATGAGCAACCCTAACAACACCTTGAGTGCTTTCCAACCTGAAAAGTATGAACATTTCTTTTTGCCTTCTGTATTTCCCCCTTGTCAAACCACTTTTCAATCAGTAATAGCATTACAAGACAGGTCCACAGTTGTTAATTTATTATTACAGACAGCAAAGTACGTGATGATGTGGCCTTGTTACTAATTTTAAGGCTAGAAAGGGTTGCTGTCATCAGGTAACCAATCTTTCTGTGGAATATAAGAGAGGACTTCAAAAGTTACACCTTCTTAAATCAGACCAGAAATCCATCTTGCCCAAGATACTGCTTCCAACATCTGACAACAGTGGACATTTAGGATAAAAACCATCTTTATCAGTCAGTCTCCCTCTTCCGCAACCTTTCTGTCTCCTACAGTTACTTCAAGCCCAAAATACTGTGCTCAGTGAAGCTATGGGTACTCGAATTTTACTAATCCTTTTTGAAAGCTATATATTTATCTCCACGATATCCTGTGGCAATAAGTATGATGCATGAAAAAAACTCTTCTCACTTGCTGCTCCAGAGAACTTAATTTCTCTCATTAGAGGCATTTGAAGGTATTACAGAGGTAATCTGAAGCCTGATTTCCCTCTTTCAAAGCCAAGTCAATTCTTCTACAGAGTGTGATGGTCACATCTCTGACAATCCAGTTGTTTTTGTAATTGCTACTCCTTTGCAGGACCTACTATTACTGTGTACATTGCCATTTCTTCTAAAACCTCTTCTGTGAACAATTCTCATTCATCCTTGTAAAGAATGAAGCTTTTCTAAAAGCTGTCTCTGAGGTCAGTCACACAGACTCTCCAGAAATCTCCTAGAGAAACTACAAAGCTTTTATTAAGTATATGCAAATAGAAAGCCATTTTGAAGGAGTTTCTGTTCTGGCTTTCTGATGGTTTCCTATTTAACTTGCTAGAGTTTGTAACATTTTTCTCTCCTAACACAAGTCTCTTTTTGCCTGTTTTTGTTGGGGGTTTGGTGTGTAGACATCTTTTTGCCTACAGCTCCTTTCACACTGCCTCAACTACACTGTTTTTGCCTCTCCCATCCTTCAAAACCACTTGTGCTGCCTAAAACCTATTTCAGGTGCTCCCAGCTTCTCTTGCAACCCTCATTTTTTGATGATATTCCTCCTAATAAAATTAATCCAAGACAGTAAAACTTTTTCAGCTCTTCTACTCCTCACTGAATTTGAGTAGACTACAGTTACTATAGCACATACTAATACAGTATGTAACAATATACTATATTAAATGGAGTCATTTCAATTTACCCTCATTGAGACAACATTGGTTTTAGCTCAAAAAGAACTAGTGTTTTTCAAGTCTCCAGGAATTTTTCTGTGTTCCAAGGGTATTTAAAAATTACCAACTCCACAACTTGCCTCATCAAGCATTTCTAAAGCTCTTAGGTAGAAGCTACTTAAATACATTCTGGCCTCATGGGCCACAGATTAACTATTACAGTTGCCTTCCTTGTTGCTGTTTGCATGGGAAGGTTGTTTTGCCAGTACCTTCAAGATTCCCAAGTACCAAAAAAAGATCCACACAAGGAACGGATGAAATTACATCCCTAAAGACAGAGCCTTGTTTCTTGACTGTTGCTGCCTGCACATGTTGGGAGGCAGCAATGTGCTGTTAGCTGAAACAGAGAGCTCATTTCCACATATTCTCCATGCAGGAGCACTGTAATACAACCTACTGAAAAGAAAAAATTGCACATACACGTGCAGCAGAATAAAAGGTGTTAAAATACTTGCAAATAGATAAGGGAATCAGATTTACAGGGCTCTTACTGACTAGATGCTTTGGATTCTAATTGTGTGCTTCCTGTCATTCTCTGAGACTAAGGAAAGGCTAATTTTCAGCAAATCTTGAACAGTCAAAGCAGCTTTTTTGAGGGTCGTTTTGCTGTAGGTTTTTTGCTGGTTTGTTTTTTGGTTGGTTGGGGGGAGGAGGCTGTTTGTTTTTAATAACACCTGAGTTAGGAAACATCAATACACTCAAATTTGAAAACCCGGGCTGCCCTTAAGAAAAGGGCATGTTAGCAGAAGTCAATCATAAAGAAACTGAACACTAAAATAAAGTCTCTACTACTCACACAGAAATCTTTAAGCTGAAACGTGGATGACCACATGATCTTTTTCACAGACCAGTTTATTTTCTAAAAATCTCACTGCTAAAACACCTTGTAAAAGATGTATTCCCTCCAAAACAAAAGTTGGCTTTGTCACCCTGTGTATTTTCAATTCCTTTGAACTTTAATGGGGGAACACAATGACTGTAGGCAAACTGAATAGCTATTGTGTGAGCAAAGAACACATTTGTATTGTTGCAAGGAATGTTGGCTGCAACAGCGGATTTTCCCTCTACTTTGGAGTCAGAACCATGTGATCACTTACTTCTGCATGGGTGACAGATGGGCTGAAGACTCTCATCTTGCCATATCGTTTAAGAGGCAACTTTCCTGACCACAGAGCTCAAAGATTCTCCCTGTATGAACACTCCACCTGGGTCTCCTAACACACTGTAAGGTATGGCCTGTAAGACATGAGTCACCAAGGTATATAAATCACCTCCCCTTTCGTTCCCCTGACACGTGTCTTAAAAAACCAAACATTAAGAAGATTCGGGACATTTAGGCTTCTATAAAAATACAGCTTGCTGCAATCCTAAGACAAAATCCTCACACAGATTTACACCTATTAGGGTTACATGTCTTAAATTAGAAGAAACTGTGATTCAGAGGGGGATTTGCTGCTATTATTATTATTATTTATTTGTTTGTGATACTTCTGCTTTCCTACTGAGCCTCATTATTGCTTAGGACAATATTTTGCCAAGATTTTTATATATCATTAGAGCTTTCTCCTGTCACATAGGGATGGCTACACACAACCAACAAGGGGCACACAATTTTTTGCACCACTGAAGCTTGAAGCTTCTCTCACCCATACAGCAGTTAGCACAATGGAGTCAGATCATGACCAGGACTTTGGACACTGCTGCAAAACACAAATGCCTCAGTGATGCAAAAACTGTCTAAATTGAAATTTCCATTTTTCTGAAAGAGATCAGAAATATTTCTTCATATAGACTGTTAGAAACCTGAATGTACAAAAGGAGAAAACAGTGCAGTCTACAGTTACTCAGACATGCCCCTCTGGAAGTACAACATTGCCCAGGGTTACACCTTCAACAGGTCGCTACAGGTTGCCATAAAATTGGAAGCTTCTTTTGAAGCTTCAGAAATGGTAAAAGGTCCACACAACATACTGTGAGAAAAAGCACACAGCTGCACTTTGTCAACTAGAAGAACCCAAGATCCTACTCAGTCCATCTTCCCACTGATTTTTCACTCCTAGAGCACAGAACTAATATGGAAAAGTGTTTTTTACTACACAGTGCAATATTGTATGGCCACCTTCCTGCAACAGACCTTGAAGTATAAAAATAGACCTAAGGCTGGAAAAAAAGGATGGGGTAATCCACAGGGAAGTGAGAGGTGATGCTCTTGTGTTACACAATAATCTGTATTCACTCTTTAACAGCCTTTTTCTTTTTAAGCACACAAAGACTGACCCAAGGCCTACCATCATCTGATTCTATAAGCACATCATATGCACAAAGCTACAACTGACACTGTAACCCTAAGGACTCTGAAAACCCAAAAGCCAGAAGAGCAGTATCATCTTCAAGGGCGAGGAACTGAGGCACCGAAAGGTAAGATGATTTATCTGAGACCACGTGGAAACTGCTGTCCCTTGGCCCAATGACTTCACCAGCAGAACATCCCTCCCCTTCTCCCACCCTGCAATCCCAAATGCTGGCAGAACAGGCAGCAGCAGAGCCTGCTTTCCTACAGCACCATAAGGGTTGAACAATGAGAACTGACACAGACTCGCCCACATAGATTCCCAAATGTCTAATAAAGGTTCAGCCTAATCAACAGCTTCTTCCTTCTGACTCCCAAATTCATGCTCCACGGAAGGGAAGATGCAGCTCCCACCCATGTGGTTAGCTGTGCCTAACCACAGCTCCTGCACAGAAAATTATTCATCCCACCAAAACCACAGAGAACTAACCTAGCAGTTTCCTTTTTCCTCTAGACAGCAAAAGTAATTAGAGCACCAGGAGATAAAATACTAGAGCTAGTCCCAGGAGAGGTAGGAGAGAAGGAAGAAAAGGACAGAGGGGGACTTCTCTCTTTTACCAGCAGCAAGATGTCACTTCAATTATTTTATGCATGCAAAACCTTGAATTACTCTGAACTTCACCTGTCCACCCATCTTCCTTGAAATAATGGGGTCTTAACTCCCTCTTTCTCTTTCTCTCTCATTTACCAGCAGCTGCACAATTTTCTAGGCTGGAGATGGAAGAGGGACAGCAGGATCAAATAAACTCAATTTCTTTTAAACAAAATTTTTTAAAAATTTACAAGCTAACACTCATTTAGTTAATTCTATAATTAATAATAAAGATCAGTTTCACTTTATTTTAAGCAAAACTGCATGGATGTTGGTCCACAACACGGCCCATACTAGCAGGAAAAAAAAAACCAATCCAGTGTTCTGTGGTTTAGAGGAAAGGTGACCTCTAAAGTCACTTCTGAGCACAAAGGCACCCACATGAAGTTGGGGTACATTTGCCATCCCACAGCAACCAGCCTGAGCACACACACTGACCCCAAGTAAATTCAGTGGGGAGAGAGCACACTGAGCTGCTTTTACCAAGAGGCAAAAGCACACACAGAGGCAATTGCTACAGCAGAGCTGAAGTATGCAAGGCTCAGTTCACAGCCTAGTTTTCTCCATGGTAACTTATTCACAGGCCTTGTGCCTGAGACCACTTTACAGGAAAGCCCTTTTAAGGCAGAATGGGCACCTCAGGCTCAGAGGTTACATCTATGGCATGCCTGTAAATGAGGGAGGCTTTTTCACCAAGTACCACCTTTTACTAAACTATCTGACATTGCTGTCTGCTAATTTATTCTGAATTTGGGCGTTTTCTTCGGTTCAGATGTAAATTTGAGAGTTTTGGTTGCAATTTATTGCCACAGCACGGCGGTGGGGCAAGAGACTGATGAACAGGGCACTTATTTGCAGATTTGGCAAGTCAAAGACTTCAGTTTTCCACACATGGAGAAAAGTGTTATAAAAGTGGTGGAGAAAAAGTTTAAAGATAGAAGGAACTCTTTCAGTGAACCTAAGCAGAGTAATAGGACCTGTTGGTGAAACATTTTATCAACACTTTTTAATTGCAAACCAAGCACAGTGCTGATGCTGCTATAACCATCATTTATATACATGAAGGAAACACACTACATCTCAACACTTTTCCTTAGCTACCTATCAGTTTTGTGTCATCACAAAAAAAGCAGATAACTGTGGTATTTCCTTTTTTATCTCTCTTTTGTACACTTTCGTTATTAGTATTGTTGCTGGTACTGTTGGATTTCTCATCTCACTGCTGTTTCCAGTAAACTGTTCTTATCTCAACTTGTGATCTTTTGTGCCTCCAATTCTCTTCCCATCCCCACTGTGGAGGAAGGAGGGGGTAGAGGTGGAGTGAGTGAGTGAGTGAGTGAGTGAGTGAGTGAGTGAGTGAGTGAGTGAGTGAGTGGCAGTGTGGTTTGGACAGTCTCAGTGGGAGCATTAAATAGGGAAATGCCATTCCTCAGCCACAGCAGCCTTATTTTGCACCCAACGTGGAAATTGAAGGGTCCTACATAAACATCTCCACTCCTGCAATGACTTTAGCCCTGCTTTTTCAAACTATACAAAAACAGGTCCAGGGGTAGATTCCAGCAAAGGCCACACTTTTTTTTCAGAAGTTGTAGGAGAAGAAATTCGATCATTTTGGAATCTGTAACCACAGAGGTGATGACAGAAGAATGTTGCTGGTTTTTGTTCTGAAACCATGGAGCATTTCTTGCTCTTACTAACATAAATACATTACCAACATGGTGACCAACATGGTGACTCTGCATCTCCACTCCAACAAATAAAGTCTAAGAGCAAAGAGAAAACAAACTGTGGTAGTGCAGACACATGCATCTCTCCTTGAGTTGGGAGAGAAAGAACTGCAAAATTATCTCTACAGAAGACATGAGTGACAGCAACATACAGCTGTATCTACTTCCTCAATTGCCTTAAAATTAAGGTACAAACCTCCTTAGAACATGTTAAGACTTGAAAGTCTGGAGCCTTGACTCTTGGGGCTCTTTTAAAAATTCACTAGAACTTTAAATGCTGTCATCCAACTCTGTAGTTAATGAATGTGTGATTTTATTTTTCCCTTCTTAGGACTTAGTTTAGGAGAGGAGGAAAAGACTTACAGTGGCAGTTAAATGGTTTGGTCTTGACAGCTTTCAGTAAAGGAGCAGGGCATACAACAAACCTGACTGTTCCTCCTCCCAAAGTTAAACTGCCTGCACTTCTCCATGGCTCCAACACAAGCACAACAGCTTTTCCTGGTCCAGTCTGCCTGGCGCACTGTTCTTTGCTCATGCCTGAAGTGTGCACATGTTGAATGAGACAGTCCATGTCTCATTCAACAGAGAACAGGACAATCTGTTCAATCAACACCATGCTGGCCAAATATTTTGAATGAGACAACCTGGTGCAGCAGGAAGTCACCAAATTGAAAAGTTTCCAGAGAGTCACACACCTGAGGGAATTGCATAACAGGGCCAAAGCAAAGCTTTGCCTCCCTGCACACAAGCCTGGTGAGGAGGGCCAGCTGATTATGTTATTAAATTGATTTGCAAAGTTTGTGTTCCAAACAATCCAGTTCTTAAATACTTCTACATTCTGTAGAAAAATGGCCTAATTTTCCACAAGTGCTCAGTATCCTGGAAAGTTCTTTGCTAACCACACAGACACCTCACAGATGTTTGCAAAGCTGTAGGCTGCTCACAGCAACTTATGTACATGGTGAAAACGAGGAAAGGGAAGGATCCACAACACAGAAAGCACTTCACATCTATCTGTACTGCTAGAAGGCTCAGTGCTGGCACCTATTCCAGCCTAGGAGAGCTCCTTTCCAGTTTAACTTGTGCCACTTTAGAAACAGTCTGCTCTGAACTAGAATGCATGAACACAAATAGAGCAAACACCATATAACTCCTATTTTTGTTATATGTTTTAAAATAAATAAATTTTTTAAAAGCCCTGTCACTCCTATGCTCTACAAGAGCATTCACACAGGGGATGACCAGGTGTTTCGGTATAGACAACTCACAGATTATGTGCTGTTAAAGATTGCTAAAGCCAGAAAAAGCATGGGAAGACTGGCTGTTTTTAGAAGTGTGGGCAGCTGGTTTTTTTAAAACTGCTCTATCACAACATCCACTCACCATATCTGCATCTTTTCAGAGGTGCTTTCCAAGACCACTCACCTTCAAATTCACCAAATACCAGTAGTTACTTCTTAGCTTCAGAGCAGTACCTGTTGAAAGGCAGCTGCCTATATGATGCAAGCCTTCTTTTGCACCGAGAAAACTGCATTACTAGAAGTCTAAAATATGATGAAGCTTTAAAAGAAGGGTATGCAGAGATTGAGGGTGACGGGAGGTCCCCCTATTCATTGGCCGGGCACTGAAAATACCAGAGGTCACAAAAGCTGAACTTCTTTATTCAAGCAAACATTCCCATTGAAGCCAAATGAGGTTTTGTTGAACGAGGGCCACAGGAATAAGCCCATAGTACACTCTCAACTGGGAGCAAGTCAAAGCAAGTTACGCAACAGCTGTCAGGAGCCTGGATACAGCTCCTCAGAGCCACAGGGTAGGAGGAGCCCCGAAGCATCCTTAACCTTTGTCTATTTATGTCCCAGCACTGAGACCCCTTCCAAGAAAAGAAGTCATGCTTTAATATATTTTTATTAGCCCAATTTATAGCAAACAGCACTCTCCTCCTCTTCCTCTTTCCCCTCCCCTCCTTCCCACCCTTCCCTCTCCTTCCTCTTGCCGTGTGTTGTGCTGTTTGTGTGGAAAAAAACGAGCTCCCACCCTTGCCAAGAGTGACATCAACTCATTCTTATCCGGTGATGTCCAGCAGAATCTTCCTCTGATAAACATTTGCTCAGTGTCAGAGCCCCAAGGTTTCTGGCTGCAGTTTGTTTTCATTGTTGCTTGTTTTCTGACACTTTGCTGCTCCTTATACATTAAAATCCTCCCCCCTCGGTGTCTTGGACCCAGAGCCAGAGTGAGGCGGCGAACAGGACATTCCTCCCCGCTTACCCGGGTCTTCTCACCGCCCCCTTCCCTCTGAAACAAGAATCTGTTTGTCTCTCTGTGAACAATAAAAAGCTGATACTGCAGAGAAGCAGAAGAAAAAAAAAAGAGAGAAAAATTTGAAACCAATGTATGCAAAAAAGAAATTCAGGAGTGCAGACTTATGTGTTTTTAACCTGTTTCCTCTTTTTTTTTTCCCCTTATATCCTTCCCTAGCATGCTCTAAAGTTAGTGAAGAGACATAGCTGATTCATGGGCTGATGTACCTTCCTCCCCTTGCACAGCAGCACTCCACCAAGACTCAAATCAAGCATCTATGCCATCTCATGCTTCTGGGCTTATCCCACCTGATCAAGAACCTCAAATGTTTTCCTCTCCTCCCCAGCTTTCTGGAGAAAAGGGAAGCAAACGACTGTTTTCCTTGCACGTTCCCCTAACATGTTCCCCAACCTGAAGTACATCAAGCTGTGTTACCTAGGACTGCATGAAATGCACTGCTGTCTGTCCCAGCAACATGGAACCCATGAACAATCTACTAAAGAGCAGAAGAGAGAAAATTTGGCCAAAACCAAAAGGGCTGAGTAAAGGTCAAGAGCCCCGAAATGCCCAGTGGTGAATAAAGAATGAGAACAAACAGATTTTGACTTGGGATGGCTCCTATCTACAACTCCACCAAAGATAAAGCACTTTACAAAAACTCCCAACTTACAGCATAATGGACACACTGCATCTGCAACTGCATCCTTCCTTGGGTCACCTCAGAGGGAGAAAAATCCATTTGTACAGTTTTCCAGAAGGAAAGGTCTGCTTTGTAAATGGAAGATGATTTCTGGTAGCATTGACCTACTGACTCCCACTTCTTTAGTCCTAAAACCTCCTCTGGTGTTCATGGAAAGATTGCAGCTGTTCTAACTAGCTTATAAACACAATATTCTTTCAGCTCTATATGTGACAGAATGAAGAACAAATACCTTCAGAACGAAAGTTAGTTTTGAATGTCATCATTAGCACATGCCAACTGTACCAGAGCATTAGAAGTACTGAGAAAAGCTGACATAGAAAATTATTCCCTGCCTTGCCACCATCACTTAGAGGAGTCTGCTAGAAGAGAGAAAGGGAAGACCATGTCAATACATCAAACAAGTAGGCAGAGGACAACTAACAATCATAGTCAGGGTCAGGCAAGAAATATGTTCTCAAGCTAACCACAAGGAAGTAGCATCCAGGCTCTCAAATGCACTTCAGGCACCAAATAAGACTTATTTTAAATCAACTTCCAATGAGATGGTTGTCATCTTTTAGAAAGGTATTTGGAAAGATCAAGGTCTTATTTCCTCTTTTCCTAAGAGTTCTTTTGAAACTGTAAAATAGTAGTAGCAGTTAAAAAGTAAAATCATCGGGTAGCCTGCAAATACAAATTTTGCAAAGTAGGCTCCCAAAAATTAAGCCATATGCTATTTATTGAAAAGAGAAAGGAGATCCCAATAAGTCAGCCACCAAAATGAATGGAAATGTCCCTCTTGCCTTGCAGGCCTGATAAGATGCTGCATCACTACTGCAACAGATTGCCCTCAAGGTTATCCTGTCCAAGATCTGTGCCAGGTGCACCAACAAACACATCACACAGAAACAAACTACAAACCTATAACCAAACACGTAATACCATTCCAGGGAAGGATCCATAAAACCCTACACAAACAGAAACAACACATGCCAGTATTAAAATACAATTTTAATAATACAAATGCCAACACCAATACAATAAACAATACAAAAAAAGACTGCTTTTCCAGCACCAAATTAATTACAAGCATTTGCACCAAAACCAATCTTAACTCAGTGGGCAGCCAGGGCTTGTGTGGAAAAGGGAAGAATGTTTTTGAAGGGATACAAACACATAATCCATTTGGTGCTACCTGGTCAGTGGTTGTTTCATTGTCCTAAAGGTGAAACTATCATTGTCCTACACGTAAGGATGCAGCTCCAGAGGAAATCTGGGTGACAGCCACACCTGTGTTCATTTTTGGGGTATCCTTATTTATGGTGTTTGAAGTATGTGAGAATTTCCAGTATCCAGAAATAGAATGTTTGGCTATAGAAATACTGACAGGAACACAAATTCCCAAATGACTTTGACTACAATTAACCATCTAATTACAGCAGCATCTGACCAACCAACACCTCTCTGAGTGGTTTGTCTCAACAGGCAGACTGACTGCAGAATTTGCCAGGGCTCTCTCCTCCCAGTCAGCTACACCCCTAAGCAATCAGGGAGGTGACAGTTGCAGTACAGGAATTCATAAGCCTGTGAGCAAAATAAACATTTTTTTTTCACAACAGGAAGAGAAAAATATATAGGAGTGCTGTCTCAGGGGGTTCATGAGCTTCAAAGGAACCCTGATAACAAGACACCAGAAGTTTTGCTTTCAACAAAACCAATTAGTATCAATGGAAAGTACATAACAAGGTTCACAATGCCTAATAATTATTGGATCATTTCCCATATTCAAGAGAGAAAGTTTGTATAAATCAACAATAATCAAAGGGAAGTTGTTCTCCTATGGGGACAAGAAGGGTTTGACCCCATTACATTGATTTCAGTCAGTTGTCCTTGTGAAAGAGTCATGTCACGGCTCAGGTTTTCTGTGCAGCTTTCTGAGATCTCCAAACAAGATTGTGAACTTTTTCTTCCTAACATTTTGACTTGCTTTCCTCCAAAAATCAGCCCATGCTCCAAAGTCTCTTAGAGACAAAGGAAAAGCTATGCCACAGCTAATTAGCACAACTCCCAACCAAAACTGTACTTATCCACCTCCTTTCCTCTCCCTGCTCTTTTGCAGCCTTCTCTATCTGCTTCTCCATTACTATTTCTTTTTAATCTCCTGTTCCCAGCAATGGTTCAATGGGTCCTTACTTACTGATAACAGATTTTTAGCTCCATACAACCTCTAAATGGGCTGGATGAGTAGAAGAGTAAGGTGAAATGAAAAACTGGCTGAGCTGCTCAGCTCAAAGGGTTGTGGTAAGTGGAACGAAGTCCAGATGGAGGACAGTTACTACAGTGGTGTGACTCCACAGTATGATACTGGGGCCAACACTCTTCAATGTGTTTGTTAATGGCCTAGGTGATGGGACACAGCATCCTCAGCAAACTTTCAGATTATACGAAACTGCTGATTACACCAGAGGGTTCTGCTGCCATTCAGAGGCTCCTTGACAGGCTGGAAAAATGTGCTGATGGGCATCCCACGAAGTTCATCCACAAGAAATGTACAACCTTGCACCTGGGGAGGAATCACCCCAAGCACCAGCTCGTGCTGGGGGAGAAAACAGCCTTGCAGAGGACTCACAGGCCCTGATGGATGGCAAGTTGAACAAGAGCCAACAGCAGAGACAGCCAAGAGATCCCAGGCTACTCTGGGAGCAGTTGCCAGCAGGTGGAGGGAGGAGTCACCTCTGCAGTACTGGGTCCAGTGCTGTGCTTCCCAGTACAAGACAGACATTGACACGCTGGCAACAAGTCCAGAGAAGGACCACTGAGATGATTAAGGGACAACTGATCTGTCACACAAGGAAAGGCTGAGAAGGTTGGAACTGTTCATCCTCAAGAAGCGAGAGGGCTTGGAAAGGAATCCCAAACAGCTGATGAGAGGCAGTAAAGAACACTGAGCCAGGATCCTCCTTTCTGGGGCAGAGTGAAATGGTAAGAGGTAGTGGACACAAACTAAAACACCAAAACATAAGGCTGCTTTTGGTTTGTTTTTTTGTTGTTTTTTTTTTACTATGAAGGTGATCAAACAGTGGAATAAGTTACCCAAAGAGGCTGCAGAGTCTCCATCCTTGAAGACACTCAAAACACAACCAGGCAGGGTCTTGGTCAATCCACTTTTGCAGACCCTGCTCTGAACAGGCAAACTGGCCTAGGCTGTCTCCAGAGGCACCTGTCACCTTCAGCAATTCTGACAAAAGTGAGGGGGTTTAAGGGCACTCATGACTTGCAAACAGTGCTTATATAATCTCTACTACTCTTACAGAACCTTATAAAACCTCTTGGCACATTACCTCCTTGCAGTAGGATCACACTGGAGTCCCTACCAGAACAGGACTTTTAACTTGCACCCAGCTCTAACTCCGTGCTTGCACTGTGCCTCTTTTACCCCACTTGGTTAATGCACACTGGTCAAGTGCAGCTGGAGCCACAGAAGCAGCAGCAGCAGCAGCAAGGACTACACCATTTGCATTCTGGTTTGCGGCCATCACTGCCTTTGACCACAGGATCCACATGTTTCTTATAACATGAAGGAATGCTTCTGGATCACTCAGGCCAACTGAGAGCATTTCAAAGTCATTCTCTGGGCCAAATTCCTCTCTTAGTTACAGAAAAACGGAGCAAGCTCACTGTGGTCAGGACACGAATTTTAGGCTATTGCAAATACTGTCTTATGTGTGAACACATGCATGCACCCGTCCCACACATTTAGACTCGGTGCTACTTCCATAACTGCACTGCAAATTTCATGAATTGTAGTATTTTTTCTTTTAGCATTAGCAAATTTATAGTCTTATCTCCTACACTTTTAGACATGCTGTCTGCAGAGAGCTTGAAAACACACATTCTTCCCATACTTACTCATTTGTCTTTTGATTTTTTGGTATAAAAAGCAAAATTTTTAAGTGGCAATTCCTGTGGTTAGTATGCAACTCTCCAGTGCTGATCAAGACAGCTGCCATTCAGCCAGAACACTTCAATCCACATCACATTTCTCCTTAGAGAGAACTAAGGTAAACACAGGTGTTTCAACTTACAATTTCTGTGATGCCCAAGTAAGTTCTTCAAAATCATGCACGACTACCATCCAAAACTGCAGGACACAGGAACCCTCTCCTGAGGTCACATAGAAACTAGCTACCAACTCCCCCACTCATGCCACTTCTGCCACCTGCACCCACTGGCTTAAACAATCACATGGAGCTTGTCTTTTTAAGAGGAGCACTTTTACCCTCCTCTCCTCCAAGCAAAGGGCATAAAGCTCTGGTCTGCTCCTCTTTACCAAAAACATTCCAAGCTCTGTGACTGAAAGCCACTCCTTTTCCCTCATTTAACCCTCTCAGAGCACACCAAATTCCATGGCTATTTTTCATCTCCAACTTACCTCCATTCCATCTTTAAGAATGCATTCTCTTCTCCACCAGACTAACACCAAAAAAACCTCACGTTTTGAAGACTCCACTGCTTTTGAGACCAGAACACTGTCATGTCTCAGCCCCATCATTTCCCCCCACGCTTTAACCAATCTGTCCTGGTTGAACCATGTGGAAGAGCAGTTGAGGAGTGAGGTTTGCAGCAGAGTCCTCCAGGTTTCACTGCAAAAGTTCCAACAGAGAGTGGTGATCTCTAGAAAACAGCACGCAGTTTGCATCCCAGACATTAACCTTCACCCAACCCCTGCCAAATACCTTGACAGGTTAAAAACACGGGGAACCACAGGGCAGGAAACCCATGCTCTGGAGAAACTAATCACTTCTCAACTATGGCTGCAGCAAAAATCACAGTGTAAAGAAACTCTCAAGTTTCCTTACATTAACGATACCTCAACTGAAGGTAACCTTGACTCACATCACTAAAATGATTTTAAAAATGGTGACTTTTCCTACACCTGAATGCCAACTTCTCCACAATCATCAGACCATATGCTGCAAGGCTTCATTCATTCATCCATGGTGCTATGGAAGTTTCTTTCCATCCCACTTATTTCCTAAGGCAAACTTTTAAAACTGGTAGAAGCATGGTGTAAGATCCTACTATTTCACTACCAAGAAATTATGTTGCTGCTAAAGAGAACATAGATGAGCAGTCACTGCCCTTGTCCACAACAAGTCTTTCAAGCAAACATAGGAAAAGCAAAAGAAATTCCAGTGACATTTTTATATCTCTTTTTTATCTTTTATCTTAAAACTGGAACCAAAAGAAATTACTAACCTCTTTGCAGGTGAAGACAGTTTATGGAAGCCTAAGCAAAAACACCCAAAATAAGGCGATAAAACCCCCACTTGTTTCTGCTTTGAATTTTTTTTAGGATTGCAGAAAGAAACTGTATTTCAGCATAGAGAGCAAACCAATTTAATTCAAACCTACTGCCCCTATATCCCCATATACAACTGGTCACATTGTATTGATCTCTCCTTTACATTGTCACTGTTGCTTTCCCAACTGGGGAAAAACTAAAAAAAAAGCAAAACACAAAAAACCCACCACCAACAAAAAAATTAGTGTTATTTTAGAGAGGATAGGGTTAACTTTTCAGTTGGCTCAGCTGCCTGTCTGGCTGCATGAGAGGCAGGGATAACACAAGGGAGTAGGGAAAACAGGACTGCCTTCAACCAGCTTCAAGCTCAAACTGAACTTTGGCGAGCCAGCTGGAATGTCAGGAGATGGAACCTGCTGCGCTCCTGCCACTCCCCAAAGACCACTGCAGTGCTTAAGGTGTATACAGTGCCTATGGTTAAAAATAAAAAGCTCTGTGAAGAGATACAAGCCAATGCTGAACAGGTAGGCACAGCTACAAAGCCTCTTGCAGAAGATACAGGCTTAGGTCTGTATACACTGGATACACTTAATAGATTTATTAGCTGAGGACGATTCTGCCTCACTTGTTTGTTTTGAGACTCCCTGACACTGCCTTGCACTGCCTAAAAGTCAGCTCCTAACATCTAAATCTACTCCTTACCAAGGCAGTGTGGGTGTCCACAGGAACAGCACTGCTGCTGAGGGTGTATGTATCCCCCCTTACCACAAGCAGTCCCCTCCCCTAAAATGTGTGAAACCAAGAGGTTGCAACTGCATTAAAAGCCAAACCTACAAATTTAATTTTCCCAGTTCCCCAAAATCCTCAGATGTAGTTTTCTGAACTCAGAACTGCCAAAGTGGGTCATAACTAGAGGACTGACTAGTTCTGCATCTCACCTGGAGTGTTAAGAGCCTGAGAAGAATGAGAAGAAGCCAAGTAGCCCAGCCTGATATCTAGAAACCAGCCCAGACTCAAAAACATAAGGTTTGAGACTCCCTCCAAAACGTTTGGTAATCATTTATTCTGACAACTCCCTCTATTCCTAACCCCTAAGCAAACATCCAACTCCTCTTTTTGAACCTTGTTAAATTCTTGGCCCCTCCAGCATCCTGTGGTTGACTGTTCCAGCATCTAATTGCAATTCCTAACTCCTGGAGCTGCCTGCCGTGGTCTCTCTCACTTGAGCACTGAGCCCACTCCACCCACGTGCAAAGCAAGAATGTTCCTGATAATCCTTCTGAATACATCTGCTTCAGAGCAGAGCTCTGTCTCAGTGCAGGTCTGCACCAGGCCTCTGAAACCCACATATTAAACTGCCAGAAACTGTGGAAAGGCAGGAAGAAAAAAGCCCATGGCAGACTAATCCCTGCAGCAGTATTTGCAAAAAGCACTTAATCACTCTGCTAGGCAAAAATACACAATGCAAAGGCAGAAAATGGGACAGCTGAATCAGAACAACAAAATATTCCAACAGTTAATAGCAGGGTTTCATCAGAGCACATGTGAATTAAAGGTGTGCACTTTTATCCCATCAGTGCCTAGAAAACACAGACCAAATGTGTCAGGCACATCTACACACTAGTGTTGTATCATCTCCTCCCCTGCATCCTGCACATCAGGGAGTCCAACTGTACTGGCCAGTTTCCAGAGTGAATCATATAGTCTGCTATCAGCATTATGAATTTATATTTCCAGAAAACCCTCATGTCATAGCCTGAGAGCAATTATCAGTGAGGAATCATTGATTTTCATGTCAAGTTGTGCAATCACTTAAGAGAGGGAGAAATTAAAGAAAACAGCCAAGAATGAACAGGCTATTCAATGACTTTAAAAACAAAAAAGAATTAATAAGAGACTTTGATATCCAGAACAACTGCAGTCATGGCCAAAAAAAATCTAATTTTATTCCACTAGAGACCTATCGTTGGGTCCAAATTTCTAACTCTAGTTTGCTGAAGCAGATAAAAATCAAACAGTCCAGCTGAAATGGATGAAATACATGCAGCTGACAATATAAATGACAGAAGCACAATCTAACAGACCCGTTTTACTCAGCAAATGCTGCAGTCAGATGTGGGAGCCATGACTTCATCTAAAGGGACAGATGGACCCTGGAGTTCTGAGCAGGATCTGGGGGCACGACATACACATGCCACATGATGCCAGCACACTCCTGCCAGGCTCATGCCATCAGGGAAGCTAAGTCCTCTGTGAAACCTGACTCTCACCAAGAGAAAAACAAGTAAAGCTCTTTTATCATACCTAGAGACCATGGTTTAGGGGCAGTTTAGGTGACAATATGTTTCAGCACATCACCCAAACAAGTGCTGGCGCCAGCACAAAGTGAAGGTGGGAAGGGACTGGGCCAACAAGCAGCAACACTTGCTTAAGTACCAGAGAAGCAAAGCCTTGGCATGAAGCTCTGTCAGCTCCCTCCAAATGGTTCATCACTGTCAGAAAGGAGCAGCCCTGCCTCCACCTCCTCTTTTCTACCAAACCTGGCACTTGTTCTGGTGGAGTAATAAACCAAATCAGCTTATTAATGGTGGAAAATTAACCAGGCACAAAAAGAGTTTCCTGCCATGTGAGCAAGACAAGTGAGCTTCACACAGGGTCAGATAAATGTCAGACTCAACGAGGATGGAGACACAGGCAGAGCAGGAATGTGGGTGGGTGTATTCTCCTCCTTTGGATGGGGGGAGCTGTTACGTCAGCTCAAGCTACACTGGACAACTTGACCCTGAGGAGCCAAATTCACTTTGCCTTGGAGAGGCATCAACCTCTCTTCATCAGCCTCCCCACAGTGAGTTTTCTAGTTATGTACAGCACCATTTTAATGTTCTCCCATCCATCAGCACAGGCAAATGAACCACATGAACACTATGTACAACCTGCACATAAGGTGTGAACAACTATCCCCCTGGTACTCATCCTACAAATCCAACTCTCCTCACACAGGCCAGAGAAATTTTGCCTTCTGGAAGCTTTCAGAGCAAATACCCTTTAAATGTGCAATTCTTCAGTGATTGCCTCACTTTAATATAGGGCTATACAACTGCAAGGCAACAAATGTAACTTTGATAGGAATCAAATGTTCATTTAAGAAGCTAATGGAAAGAGGCCTTTATTTTGGGACTATTTAAAGACATTATTAAAACCAAGTATCCAGAAACCTCAGGATCACTGAATACTCTTGAAAACATCAGCATTTACTTTTAAAGTAAGCTTGTACACTGAAGTCTTTTTGAAATCTCTTCTCACAAGGAAGGTACATGTCTAGCTAGCAACAAGGTTTCCTTCTAATAATATCTAAACAGCCAGAGCCAGATAAGCTAGAGAGTTTTGGCTCATCTGCTGTAAAGCATGGAAGATTATCTGCATCCTGCAGTGTTTTATCCAACACAGGTGTGCATATATAAATATATATACACACACAAAAACACTCCTAAGATGCCAACAATCCAAAATAAAAAAAAATTAAACAGAGATATGACATAAGTCTGTAAGTTATTTCACTCGAGGAACATGTTTCTCAATACAGAACAGCTTTCTAACAAAAACCTATTGTTATTATCCCAAAGCAGGGGTACAGGAGTTAAGTACAACCTACTTCATATAGTTTTAAAAGAAAAAAAACATTAGCTATAGGATCACCTTTAGGCATCATTATCTACAGAACAAGAACATACCTGACAAAGTATATTTAGTATCATGCCAAACTCCTCAATGACACCTCAGAAGAGCAGAACTCTCTGGGGATACAGCAATTAATGGCCTTCTACATTTTAAGAACAACAAGATCAATCTCCCCATTCTTTCTGCCTTTTCAGTTTTGGACAGTAATCTTCCTGGACATAGAGATCACCTCAGTATCTTTACACTGCCACCTCACATGAGAATGAGAGTATCAAGTAGTAATTTAAATGGTACATTTTACAATTTATTAACCTCTACCTACATTCAGGCAACAAATGTCTTTAAAACTTGCAGGTTTTGCTGGAACTATCCTACTGTGAGGTTTTTTTTAACAAAGACTCGCAAGTGTCCTTCCAAGGACACCAACACTGAGGTGTCTTCCAAGCTCAGCCCTGGATCAAAAGCTGCCACAGTGTAACTTGAAGACATTTTGAACATTAGGGTCCCTTGCTAAGTGAGTCTGTCTTTTGCCTCATAGGTGTCACGGAGCACAAGTAAGAAAAAAATGAAACATTGTCACTGTCAGTTGTCTTTTTGCTTTCTAGTGTACAGAAATCTTGATGATCCATTGCTGCTAAATGCTAAATATTTATGAAAACCAAAACCAGCTACTTAACTTTTTTGCTTTTCTATCAGTCAGAAATCCCAGGTGTTGTTTCAAAGGCTCACTGTGAAACCAAAGCCAAAAAATAAACCCAACCCACCAAAACTCGAAAAGGTGCCTGGTACCCAACAAGGTAATCCAACAAGAAATCACCTGACTTGACCCAAAATATCAGCAAAGCTAAGGTTTTTAGGGCAGTGTAAAGCAGCACTTTCAGAATAGCACATCTCCATTGCCTGAGCTGTTTTACAAGAACAGTACCTATATATCAACTTTGTGGGAGCAGCTCAAAGAGGGACCTGGCTTTGAGTGGCCCTGGAAACGCAGGAAGCTCCACAGGGAGCAGCTGCTCTTCCACCACAAGGAATTTGTCCTGACACAAAGTATTGTTTTATGGATAAGGCTTTTCAGGCAGGCAAAATTTGACTGTGAAGAAATAAATAGAAAGGAAAAAGAACACACATGAACACAAGAGACTTTCAGCTGACTCTTATGGACTGAAAAAATGTTCTTTTGTAAGAAAAAAAATTATAAACAAGAGTAGAAGTTTAGTATAAACATGAGATAAGACACTATTTTAAGGTCATTTATTACATTTCCCATGGAAGAAATACGAAATTTTCTTTCAAGCTTAAAATTTCTTATCACTGTGTTTCATTCCCAACATTTTGGCTGGGACAAGTCTAGTGTGTCAAGTGAACAAAATTAGTTATAAGGTACAGCAGACTCTGAACTCTGATAACTGAGACTTTAGGGAAAAAAAGGCATTTGTACACAGCTCCATGCAAGTGAGCACATCCTGGCTTCATCTCAGGAGAAAATGTCCCACAGCTGAGAATGCAAAGTGGGACAGCAACAGCTCTGAGCAAAATACCAACATTTAATGAAACAGTACTTAAGATCTCAGCAGCAGAACTCTAACACCTCCCTTAAATTACACTGACACAGTTTTAAACGGGCAGTAGAGTCAATGGTGCAGTGACTTTGTGATAGGAGGCTTTATCTTATTTTACCACTATGAAGAGGGAGTGGAAACATACTTACAGAAAAGCCAAAATCAGTATGTTAAGGCATATTACCAGCTAGAACTTTGGCACTGCTTCAAAAGCTCAAAGAGGAGAACCAGACCCTTTGCTCACTACATCTCACTCTTGTGATGGGTTTGTATGGCAAGGTTCTGGTAGGAGTGGCTCCTGTGAGAAGCTGCTGGAAGCTTCTCCCCAATTCCAGAGAGATCCAGGACACACCTGCTGCTGGCCAAGGTTGAGTCCAGCAGGGATGGGGGCAATGCCTCTGCCATAACATACTTCAAAAAGAAAGTTACTGAGCAGAAGTGAATGTGGCCAGAGAAGGGCAGAGTGAGAATGAATATGTGAGAGGAACAGCCCTGCAGACACCAAGGTCAGTGAGGAAGGAGGGGCAGGAGGTGCTCCAGGTGCTGGAGCTGAGGTTCCCCTGCAGCCCATGGTGAAGCAGCTGTGCCCCTGCAGCCCATGGAGGAGCCCAGGGGTGCAGAGATTCACCTGCAGCCCTTGGAGGACCCCAGGCCAGAGCAGGTAGATGAGACCTTGTGGGAAACCTGAACAAGAACAGGCTCCCACCAGGGATTTGTGGCCCCATGGAGAGAGGAGACCACACTGCAGCACGTTTGTTGGCAGGACTTGCAACCCTGGGGGGGGGACCAAGGCTGGAGCAGCCTGTTCCTGAAGGACTGGATCCCATGGAAGGAGAAGCTCATGGAAAACCATTGCCTGTGGGATGGAATCACATTGGAGAAGTCTGTGGAGTCTCCCATTGGAGTGACACCACACTGGAGCAGGGGAAGGACTCTTCTCCCTGGGCAGTGGCAGGAACATGTCCCAAACCAACTATAACCCTCATTCCGTGTCCCTGCAACCCTGGCAAGGCACGAGGGGCGAGGGGGAAGGTGCTTTTCAAAGTTGTTTTACTACCCATTATCTACTCTGACTTGGATTGCTAATCAATTCAACTAGTTTCTCCAAGCTGGGTCTGTTTTGCCCATGACAGTAACTGGTGAGTGATCTCTCTCTGCCCTCATCTCAACCCATGAGCCTTGTGGTATTTTCTCTCCCCTACCCATTTGAGGTGGGGAGTGACAGTGTGGCTTTGGTGGGCACCTGGCATCCAGCCAGGGCTGAGCCACCCTATCAACCCATCTGCTCCTTAGTGTCTTTGCAGGCAACAGCCCCAGAACACCTGAAGAGCTGCTCCTGTCACAGACACTCCCCAGAAACTGCCCTATTAATGAGGAGGATGCAGCAACTATGGAGAGAGGGGCACGAAAAGCAAATACTATTGCTGAGTGAAAGCAGTCAAAGCACACCATATTTGCTATATTTGCCCACAGAAAATGCAAATTTGTCAAATGCTTATGAGAAATGTATCCATTTCTATGAAATTTTGGGGGGAAAGTTATGTAATCATTACATTTGAAAGAGAAGGTAAATCATTCTCATTTTTGCTCTAACAAGCCACCCACACGTAGCAAGGTTGTAGCTGGTCTGTAGTCTGACATTAAGCTGAACATAGAGACTGAACAACACCCTTTTGTGCACTGATAAATACTGAGCTAAGCTCAGTTCCCTCTTCCTGCCCCAATCCCACTGAGGCATTGGCTCCATCTATACCTGCCATATATTGAGTAATAATAATAAAATAATAATAAAAAAATACACAGCTTCCCTTTAATTTCAAACAATACCCACTCTTACACAACAATAACCATAACACATTTATCTGTTAGCCCAGCCCCACTCATCTCATGCCTGAGCAATGCCTCTGCCTCTGAGAATTCACACACTAGGCAATCTCCTTTTCCTTTTTCTAGCCCTGAATGCCATCAACTCAAATCCCTTCTATTTGATGCAAGGGTGCACTTGTGGCTCCACTTTGTGATGGACATATTTCAAATGGGAAGTAATCAGTGTGGTGGGCCACAGGAAGAGAAAAGCACTCGAGAAGAGATCACATTAACTTTGTTCTCACATGCACAGAGACTTCAGTCAAAGAGGCAGGAACCCACACACACTGCAAGTTACATTTAGGGCATGGTAGTACAGACTAGAAGCTGAGGAAAAGACAGAGGAGAGAGAGAGCTCTGTGGTTTTCAGCTGCATAGTAACATTTATTTAATTTTATTTTCTGACATTCAGGGCTTGAACAATACAATAATACACTCTTACCTTGATTTCACTGTACCTTATTTTGATTAGCAAGAAATAGAAGCCTAACAACCTGAATAACTGGAGAGGCAGTTCAGCACAGTATGGAACTCGACCAGGATAGAAAATACTTGCCCAGAAGCCACAGAGGTGCAAGCCCCCCAGTCCAGCTGAGACCTCTGCTCCTGTCACCCACTCACACCACCCACTGCTCCATCACTGCCCACCCACTTCCAAGGAGGTGAGCTGGTCAGCAAAGTGCAGAGTAAATCCAAATGGGAAAACTCCTGGGAAACCAGAGTGCCTCAATAAATCCTGCACATTTTATCTTCCCCACAAGTGCAGGATGTAATTTGGAAACGAAGCACCTGAGAGGGGACAGCTACTTCACACCAGCACAGTGCCAGCTGTTCCCAGATGGAAATCTCTGTGATGGATTTATGGGGAATGACACAGCAACTGCAGCCATAACCCTGTCCACTCCAGTGTTACTCAGCTGCGTGAGGCTGCAGCTCCACAACAGGCACTGCTGATCTCAGCTGGCCCCAACGTGACCCCAGCCCACAGCCCGTGGGATTTCTCCCCACACCAGCCAAATTGCCCACAGGAGCCCACGATGAGCCAAGTCCCTTCCCTGCCAGAGGCATTTTCCCTTGTTTATCTCCCAGGTAACTCTTTGGTTATGCTGATCACCCTATTCTTCTGTCATTTAAAAATTTCATTTACAAGGAACAGATAGTAGAGATAAGTCACTTGTGACCACTGGTTAAGTATTAATTGATTGGAGGTTGGAAAACAAACACCTTCAGTTTCTCGCCTTTTTCCAAAGCACTACTACATCAGTCAATATTTAACAATTTCTTCCTTTCTTTTGTCCTGTGGTGCACTATCCTTATCTTTCCCCATTGCACATTGACCATGCTGGCACAGATGAGCACAGAACCTTTTTAGCCAACCCACTCAATCCCTTTACTGCATCCATTGAGAGACCAATCTTTTTCACATCAAACCTCCTCCTGCAACACAGCACTTCAGCATCCAACTCACTTCTGTCATTTCACTGCAGGAAAACCACTTTAATTTACATTTTAAACAGTTGATGCAATCAAAACTTTATCCCATCCAGATGCTTTCCTCTGAAAGCTGAGGTGGTACAAAATAGACACACCAACACGATTTTCTTTGCACAGCCATGAAAAATAATTCTGCTTTTACCACATTTCTTCCTTTATCTGAAATTGTTAGGCTGAGCCTTCACAGCCTTCATCCAAACACAGATGCAAACACTGACAACAGAAGTAGTTGGATTTATATACTAATAAAAGGCATTTGGCATTTAAAATGATGAAGTGAAAGTCTAAAACATGACTGCAGCTCAGACACCAGTTGATGTACTAGAGATCATTAGACAAAAGAAATCATTTCCCTTCCCAAGTGATTAATCTACAAATTCTTGCTGCCTTCTCTACCACAGGACATAATAAATCAGATGAATAACTAATGAAATGTACAACAGTGGAGAATTTCAAACCACTTGCAAAAAAAAAAATCAACTCAGCCACCACCCAAATTGACTCCAAATTTCAGTTCATACTAAAACTGATGACAGTGTCCCTGAATGGGAGACAACGAAAACAAAGAGTAAATATTGTACTCCAAGTCACCCTGTTTCTGCAAATGTATAAATGCAAAATGTACTTCCATTCCAATCACCTGCATTTTGCAACTTTCAGATGACATTAAAAATAAGACTTAATCTCACAGGAGGTAAACCAGCATGCATTACTTAAGTTGTTCCGCTTCTAGTATCTCTTCTACTTCCTATTACAGATAAAAGTTCTGTTTACTCAGATGAAATCTTTAAGACTAAAAGGAAAAATAAATAAATAAATAAATGAAAATACCAATCTTTCCTTTAGGTTCAGGCTTTGTTTAGCTGACAGAAATCCTCCAAGACTTCTGTTACAAAGAATGAGACTTGATAGACCCCTGACCAACCTTCTGCTCATCCTCAGCCAGCTGAACATCCCTGACCCATTCCTTGCACAGAGAGCAGCCAGCACCCAGAGTGGTCAGAAGTGCCTTTCCAGCATCTTTATTTGTGTTTAATATAGTATTGAAAAGAAACACTTTAAAATAAAAGTACTTATGTTTTAAACTTGTGAAACATCACCAGGATATGTTCTTCTTGGAGCAGGTCACACCATCCTCTTGGTCTCTAAAAACAAAGGGTTACTCACTGAAACCCTGCCAGCTGGAAGTTATGGGTTTTTTCCTTAAGTCTCTTGATGACTATGACTTGTAATTCTCTGAACCATAAGAAGGTCACACTTTCCAGGGAGCTGTTTGGAAAAATCCTACTTACAGCACCACAACTGCAAGTGGTATCCACAGTACAGCAGATTCCAGGTCAGCTGCCAATTACACACAACAGGCACAGGAAAAAAAATCCACCACAACAAGGATGTAACACAGTAAAAATGCAGTAGGAAGAAGAGATCACTTGTCTGTACCAGGTAATAACTGAAAAAGAGAGGGATTTTTCGGGATAAGGGTTTTCCTTGGTCTCTGCTTTTGTTTTAAACTGAAACGTGGCTTCCTATCCCTCATAGCCGGCACAAAAGTTTAAAAAGTTTGCAGAAACAATGAATTTTAAACAAGGAAACTCAGACTCCAGTAATTTTATACCAAAGTCTGAGTGCTGATGAGACCTGTCATGCCAACAATTTCACTTACAACACTGAGACCAGGGGGAGGAGAACATGCACAAGCAATTTTGCATGGTGCCTCACTGAAAACAAGTTTAGGCAAGCAGTACTATTGCCTATATTAGCATTTTAATTCTTAAAAAATGGTTATATGCAAATAGGTTCTAGCCTCAAGTTCCTGGTGAGCACCAACACCTTCCCAAGCATCAAAAGGTTTGGACAGCACACAGTGAAGGGCAGTGATGTTGGGATGTGTTGGTATACACTTCCACTTAATGCATCAATGAAAAGAGAACCACATAAATCCCTTGCAAAGTCCAAGGGCTTTTACTGGCATGATAGACTGGAGATAAGACACCCTAATGACATCTCCAAGGCAAGAGAGGTTAAGGTTCAAGACATTCCCCTTCCACAGTCTCTCTTCTAAAAATAACTTAGGAATTAGCAAAGCATTGGATTTAGCTAAACAGACCCATCTGATCAATACAAAGATTCTCCCAAAACAAGTGTCTTAATCTATGAGTGATCACATGAACTCATAGAGTAGGAAGGTGGGATAAAAATTTGGAATTTTAGGCTATCACTCAACAGGTCCAGTATTTCTTCTTCCCCTTTCCCCTTTTCTCCTTTCCTGTGTCTCCCCTCACCCACGAGCCAAAGGGCCTTTAGTCCACACCATGTTGTGCACCCTTGCAGCAACACTGGTTTGTAGGGCTGGTGGTGAACTAGGAAGAAGATCTGATTGTGCTGAACATTTTTGGGTTGGGGAGAAGGAAAGGGTGTTGCAGTCGTTTTCTAGACACAGCAGTTCCCCAGTTCCATCCCCTATGCTGCAGAAACATTTCTCCCAGGGGACAAAACTACTCCCTTGGAATGAGAACACCTTGGTCTTCAAAACATCTATGATCAAAACAGTCAAGAAAACCCTATTCAGCTCCATGTTACAGAAGGTTTACTGAGGTAAGGATCAAGAGCCATGGACAGCTGTTGAACCTCAAGTGCTTCCCCCTGAATTACTGTTGATCTATATTGTCACTTTCTTTCACGTAGAAACCCTTTAGCATCAACAACTGAAAATAAGTGGCACCCAAGATTTCTATTTTTCAAGATCGTAACAGCTTCTGAAGGGCTTTCAGCTGAAGCTCCATCTCCTCACAGACACAGCACTCTTTCAGCCTGTGGCTGCCTCTCAGTTCAGCACTGCTCAGCCCACTGCTGCAGCTGGTACCAAACCCAGCTGCCCCACAAGGCCACCAAGACCTTGGTCACTTGGTAGGAGTGCAAATAGAACACAAATGTTCCTGAAAAGAACTTGGAGAGAGAGACGTTCCCAGTGTGAAAAGGTTTCCAGCCCTTTTCAATCACATCTCTTACTTCTTTTGTATTCCAGTGACACCCTGTGGCACTTACCTACACTGCAGTCTTTCCAAGTCTCAACAGTCATATTATTAATTAACTACAGGGGTAAAGATCAGCAAATCAAAACCCCTGATCTCCTTTCCCTCCTCCTGAGCCATAAGTGCTTCCTGGCCTGCAGTTACTTGAGTGTATAAACACACAAAACCCCTAAGGATGTTCCCATCTTCTGAATAACCAAGGCCCTTGGGGACAGAGTTTAAGGGTGGGGACGAGTGTCAGTTCTTATAATCTTATTGGGAAACTTTCCACACAGTCCCCAGAACCTGTTCATTCCCATTAAACCTCCAACACCAACCTCAGCAGTCTGTCATACAAACTGAAATTACAGAGAAATGCACACTATTTGGAGAAAAAAAAATCCCACTTCCTCCTAACATGACTACTTGTAATTTTGTTACTATTGCAAACTGAAAATGAGTGTGTCCCACAGATCTCCTGCATCTCAGGATTCAATATAATCTACAATTGCATATCTTCTAGTTTATGCATGCAAGGGTGTTCACAAGCCAAGCATACCATGACCAGCCCCACATGGAAAATAGAAGGAATATTCGGGATGTCAGACCCCACTGTTCAAGCCAAATGAACCACAAAATTCCCATTTTCCCTTTTGTTAAAATGCCCTAAGAAAGGAATGGAGGCAGATCAAATTTGATTCTAAACTTCAAGGTTTCTCAACAATGAGCTTGCTGACCTGTGCTTTATTGGTTGGTTGTTGATCTCATCTTACACAATTATCCAGAGTGAACATGGTTAAAGCTGAGCTCCCACAACACTGCTTTGATAACAAGGCTTAGGGCTGGAGCAGACTTGTTTTTTTCACTTGTATCTTAATAACCTTTTTATCTCTATATAATTTTAGTATGTCAAGTTCTAATTAGAAAAGGGGGGTATTATCTATACACATGACTTTCTGGAATCTGCTCTTTGCTGACTGTTTGAGCAGGGAAAAAAAGGCAGGAGCAGAGTTTTTGAATTACTTCATATTGTAGAAAGTGCAGTAAACTGCAGACAGGCAGTAGATACACAAGTATCCACTTATCTTTTATCTCTACCATAATCACTTGATAGAAAAAAAAAATCCATAACTAGGGTGTAATGATTTACATTGTCCCTGTTGGTTAACCACGATATTTCTCAATAAACTGACTGGGATCAAACCAAATAATCTTCTGGACTTGGATAATTTATATAAATTATACAAAGCTTAAGATCAAACAGAAAAACTCATTTTTCAGGAGTAATGCATTCTAGCAGCAAAACACAAGCATTCCAAAAGCAACCACCAGTCAAGAGAAAGAATATTAACAGGGGGTCAAGCAGCATCATAAGAAGTAAGCTGTACACGTACAGCTTGTATATATGGAAAATAGAGGTAGGTATAGTATATAAATTATATAATTATACACACTATACACCACACATCCATATTGTACATACACACGTATGTAAATATACCTAAAGTGAACAAAAATTAAGGAGTATATTGGTAGGTAGAACTTAGTGAAACAAGCATGTTGTTGCACCTTCAGTGTTTCAATTCAAGAGAACACCAAAAAAAAAAATTAAAACGAAGTGACCTGCCATTGTACACAACTACAGGTCAACACTGAGGATGAGTGAGGTCTAAACAGTGTAGTGCACGTGGTGGATGGTTTCTGTCAACCCACTTGGAAGAAGTTGTGTCACTTAAACAGGGCTCTAGAACAGGGGCTTCAGGCCAAAATACTTTCAGGTTGGTTCTTTAGTGAGTTTTTTTTTTCAGTTTTGGATGCAGTGAATAGCTCAGAAGCTTTTTAGACTTTTTTTTTCCTTTCACACTTGGCATTGACAGTCTCACTGATTCCTCGTGGGCAGGCCCATCAATTGCAAAGTGATCTTTGTCATGTCTAGCTTACTTTACTAAGATTTACTTTGGATTTTCCACACCAGAAGATGAGCAAGTAAAACTTCCTCATAACTGAAGTGACCACTGATGATGGTAACAGAGAAACCTTACATAGATTTCTCTGTAATATCAGAGGTTCTTCACTGAAGTGCTGTTTCAAAAATGTAATTGCCATTCATCCTCTCCTTCAAGGCAGCAGACATTTGTTAAGGAGAAAAGTCAGGTATCTATTTCTAGATGTAGGATATGTATATCTCTCTTCTACACACATTTCTAACAGGAATTTTCACAGATATAAAACACCAGGTCCAACAGATGGACATGCATAAGAGAAAGATGCCCACAGACACATTAAATGAAAGGTGGGAAGACTAATTTCTCTGGCCCTTCAGTCAAAGATTCAATCAAGTCTTAACTTAGCACTAAGACAGTAATGCTAAATAAAAGTATACAAATCAGAAGGACAGAGAGAAAAAAAATCTATCTCAATTTCGTTGCCCAAAGTCCTTTGAGGACTAAAAAATCTGGATAAAAAAAAAATCCTCTGTGTGCTTTCCCATCACATGCTTATCCTTGTCTAGGAAGATTCATCAGCTGGTCTCCAGCAGAACACATTAGCTCCTCTACCTTACCAACCAGATGCACCTGATTGCTTCTCTCCTCCTCACATGAAGGGATTACACCTTCTGCAAACATCTGTAATCACACTGTGTATTTTGGATGTTATAAGCAACTATTTTCATTTCACCTTAAGGAGTTAATGGCAGTTTCAAGGTTCAATGGCCAACAAGCAGCTGCTCCTCATTAAAGCATGTGGGTTTATCAAGTCATGAATTCAGAATGGAGAGACAGTTCTCAACAATGTAGAATATTGGTCCACAAATCTACAAAAAAAAAACAAACCCCAACCAACCCCACTAACAAACAAAACAACTAAAAACACTAAATCCATGGGGCAGCTACATTCACAATATTATTCTTGGCATCTCTTTCCACTCAACATGCACATTTTCAGAGACCTTGTTATAGGTGCACTAAGCACAAGGTCCATCCAGCAAACTTGGATGTTGCAAATTTTGGTAGAGGCCCATGCCCCCAGCAGCACTGTCCAGTGTTGCTCTGAACAGATCCTCTTTGTAAGGCACAGGGACAGAACTCCAAAAGCATTGAAGTATCACAATGTGTAGAGAATTATGGGAATAAGGTTCATTCACAGGTGGCACTGGCTGAATTTCCAACACAGTAAATGGAAGTAGGAGCATAAAATGACAAAAGGGAAAGAAGAGAGCATGTAAGTCAGCAGAAAATACTGAGGAGCAAGATCTGAGAAAATCTTGTTTTAAATGCAATAAGCACTAAACATCCATCCTTCTTCTACACACTATGCCAGAAAGAAAAATACATTGGCATTTTTCAGACAAGTAGTTTTCCTGCCTGAAAAATGACCTCATAAAAAAATTATCAAGGTAAAAACAACCCTTTCAAGCTGTCTGATGCAGGCTTGTGTTTCCTGTCGTTGGAGAACAAGGGAAGATCCACAGCATCCCAAGTATCACCACTGTTCTCTCACAGATTTCCCAGCATCTTGCTTCTCTGCTGAAGATGTACACCAACTCTAATAAAAATATTATTGCCAAGAATTCACTTCAAAAGAGCAAAAGGACACTCCTTGTGCTGGACCTCTCTTTCAAGACTCTTTCTGCCATGTAGCTTGGTTTTCCTTGTTACACTCCTTCCAGGTGAACTGCATCCCAGACCTTTCAGAGTAAAGGTCTCATCCTGTCTTTAGGAAATACCTTTCTTGGTAAATAACAAAGCAAAGTGAATATGCTAACAGGTAGCACAGTGAGGAAAGATCTCACTGCATCAGCCATAATACATTCACTTACTTCCAATTCCATGGATTCATCTTTGCTCAACGTGTCCTTCAATAAACTAAGGACATAAATGCCACAGCAACCTCTTCCCGTGCTTTGCTATTCTTAGGAAAATGGTGCTCCTATTCCTAGGACAATAATCCAGTTATGTCAGGTTACAGGATGCTAATGAGCTGCACACAATGCCCTTCATAAAGGCTACAAGATGAAGACCATCTATGTTTGACAAAACAAAACCAAAAGAAAATTATCATCACATTCTTGCACAGCAGGCCAAGCAGGCAACAGCTTCAACAACTAAATGCCTACCATTAAAATTAATTTTTTTTTGCATTAATTAAGAATTCCTCCAAAGATAACTCAGAACACAGAACAGGGCTGATAAATTATCTCTAAATAACTGCAAGCCCAAATTCAGTGAACTCACAGTATTTATGCTCAGAAGTCAGCATCCCTTACACTTCCAAGGGATGCTGGTAAATGCTTCCTCCAAACAAGGAGGACAGGAGGAGGAAAACAGCAGCACAAAAACACAGCCAATATTTAGAGGTTACTTTTCCCAGTTACTACAGGTGTTGGTTTAGTTACAGGTTAATTTTAACATACACCTAGAGGAAGGTCAAAGTCCTCTCTGAAAGTCACTGCCTCTCTGGCAGCTTTGGTCAGCCAGCCAGGGTGTCTCAGATGGTCACACCACCACCAGGCTGACCTGAAGAACCACAAAATGAGACTGGAGAGCAAACTGATCACAAAACCCCATGGGGCTGGGGCTGGGAGGAGGCACAGCAATGCAAAAAACCTTCTGCTGCTCACGCAGTGACACAGTAACCTCTCTTTCTTTTCCTTTTTCACGCTGAATACCTTCCCCCAGTGCAGAATTCTGGCCGCAAGTAGGAAAAAGTTTCTTTACCGATAAAGCCTCCATAGGATAAATAAAAGCTTGTAAGAAAGATAGAGAGACTTTTTACCAGAACCTGTAATGAAAGGGCACGGGACAATGGTTTTGAACTGAAAGAGGGCAGGTTTAGATTGGACAAAAGGAAGAAAATGTTTTTATGATGACAGTGGCAAGACACTGGAACAGGTAGCCCAGAGAAGCTGTAGGTGCCCCATCATGAGGAGTCTTCAAGGTAAAGTTGGACAGGGCTTTGAGCAACCCTACAGCAGCCTTCCAGTACCTGAGGGGACCCTACCAGAAAACTAGAGAGGGACGTTTTACAAGGGCTCATAGCTGTAACTCTGAGGTGCAATTTTTCCTGTAGAAGTAGAGGAAAACCAGGTATGGAAGATGTAATGGACATGACACTGGAGTGTTTTTCCAAGTGAAGAGTGCACAGTGCTCAAGATTTCCAGCTTCACTGATCACAAGCTCAACTCAATATGGCTAGGAGGAACAAGTGCTTTGCCTCTCAGAAACAAGCAGCGTTTACATGACCATGTGCTTTCCCAGTCAACTTATTTAATTATTAGGCCTCTTTTGAGATTTAAAAGCAAAATAAAATCCCTTGGTTTTGCTTGGACAAGGAGAAACTGATTAATGAAGCCCACAGGGACTGTGGGCTCAGCTCCTCAGCTCTCCAAGTTGGTAGATCGCAAGACAAAAGTTTTTAGAATTAGCTCCTAAAAGATCTTAAAACTTCTTCAACCTTTTCCGAAAAATAATCTTGCATGTGAAGAACACAGAGAAGAGAGCAGTCTAAAACAGAACAGAATCTCAAGTGGGCCTGTGGCACATCCTCAATCTCTGAAGAATAAACTCACTCAACAGGCTCACACTGCTTTTTCTAGTGAACAACAGTATCAGTGTGGTTGTTCAAATAGTAACAAGTACTTGAAGCTGAAAAAGCTGTTCACAAAAGTGATTCAGAATGCAAAACTACTCAGCAGTCACCAGATGTCACCATATCTCAGGAGACTCTAGGGCAAGAGCAGGCCAATGGGACAGAAACACAAAAGAAGGGTTTTATCACGCATCCACAGCTTCAGCTCCAAAAGAAGACCAGCAAAAGCAACTCAGCCACCAAGACAACTTAACACAGGCATGTTTAGGAGTTGAAGGACCTGGACTGCTCACCTAAGGCAGTGCCTTCCAAATTTTCCATCTCAGCCACATGGCTGTTGCTCTCTCTTCTTTTTACTTCCCCCCTCAAGCCCTGTACCCTTGTGACTCAGACACACACAGAGGAACACTGTCTCTGGAAGTGATCACTCATCCCACTTCTCAAGCCTTCTTTCCACAGGTCTTGTGCAGCCCAGGTTTGCTCACCAGCTTGAGGCTGGGGTGGAACTGAAATTCTTTGTCATCACACTCTTTACATATACACAACAACCTTGGTGCCAGACTTAGCATCTCCTGAATTTGGTCTCTCCTAACAAAACTTCCTCATTTTTTTTGTGGATTTACATTTCAAGCTGTCACTGGCACAATCCTGTTTCTGCTTTACACACAAAGCATTTGCTTTACAGGCAAACTATGTTTTGCTTTGTTTAATGGCCTAACTTTCTATCCATCAGTACCCAACGAAATGCCAAATGTTTTGCCTGATAGGCTATCATAATGTCCACAAGTTCTAGTCCCTCAGCGTTCCAGGGTCCTCACATAGCAGACACACACATACAAAGAAAAATAAAGGAGTTTCTGTCCAAAATGTTGTTGTGATGCTACATTACCTCTAGTGATGCCCTTAGGGCAAAGTGGCCCGTATAACTTCCCAGCAGCCAGTGACACTCCAACCAGTGGTGCCTAAACCCTCAGCTGTACAAGACCACAGCCTTTCTTCCAGCAGCAGGGAGGGCTAAACGTCCCAGCTCCATCCCCTGTGTCACAGCAGACCTGCAGGGCATGAGCAAGCACTGATGCCCATGTATCCACACACAGCAGGCCTTGCATTTTCAACAAAACAAGGGCTCACTGAGTGTCCTCTACACAGCACATCCACCCAAGTTTGCTGACACACACTGTACCAGGGAGGGGAACCCAGGAGGAGGATGCTTTCACCAAATGAATTCATGCAGGCTGCTCCAGATATCTCTGCCTTCCTAAGGGACTTTCAGATACCAGTGACACCGTGCAGTCACCCCAAAAATACACAGCTACAAGACAGGCCACAAAATAAACAGGTTTTGTTGGACTTGTAGGCTTGACAACTTGGACTGAAACCTTCACTTCCCCTTGAACAGAACAGAAGGAACAAAGAAGGAGTGCAGGCGATGAAAAAAGAGTGGGAGGAAAGAAACCAAAAAAAGTCTCAGTCCATCTACCCCACCCCAAAACACATCAACAAAATCTGCTCTATGTTGGAAACTCCTACAAAGCATCTTGATTTCAAACAACTAGATACATATGTAGCTAGTTATGGCTTGAAGAGTAACACACCACTGATTTTAAAAGACTAGAGCACAACTGGAGCCTGTGATCCATTACATATTAGAATCTCTCATCAACCAGTGATGCAGGGCAAGCTGAAATGCTTGGAGCCGATCTGGCTTCACAGTTCCACTGCAGAGAACATTATTAGCACACGTCTAAACAAGTGCACCCCCCGTTTAGAAGACTGGGAATAATTACGACAGCAAAGAATGAAAGAAAGTAAGGTTTAAAACAAGAGGGGTAGCCAAAAACAGGGACGGAAACACGAACTTCAGGATACAAAGCACACACTGCACTGGGTAAAAAAACAAGAACGCCTTTAGAAACAGAGGAAGAACCACCACCTACCTTTCAAAAGGGGCTGGAAAGTCGGGATTTCCTGCAGTTTGATAACATCTGGATCATTGCTGACATTCCGCGAGGGCTGCGTTCCCGGGGCGACCACCACGATGTCGTCCATCTTCGCGCGTTGCTTGGCTGGCAGCGGAGATGCTGCAAGGCCAGGGGAGGGGAAGGGAACAAGCACATCCCATCAGAACCCGGCCCCACCGAGCTCTGGCCGGGCGTGCTTTTTATAGCGCCCACGCACCACCCAGATCACCGCAGGGCTCTAAGCTCCTTTCCGAACCGGGGGGGAGGGGGGGGAAAACAGAGTTATCCCGCAACACCCGCGCCACCTCCCCCAGCTCCGCACCGCCGGCTCTGCCTCTCCGCCCGGCAGCAAGGGCCGGCCCGAGGGACCCGCCCGTTCCCTTCTCCAGCCCCGCCGGGCACCGACCTGCGGCGCTGGGCTCCCCCGGGCGGCTCTCGGCCTCGGCGCTCTGCTCCGCTCCCATGGCCGGCCCTGCCTCCTCCCGGTGCCTCCTCCCGGTTCCCGGCGCCTCCTCCCGGCGCCGCTGCCGCC
>VXBA01003535.1:291324-314357 GCA_013399895.1 Serilophus lunatus
GGCGCCGGGTCACGGCGGCTCCGCCGGGCGGGGGCGGAGCGGGGCAGGGCGGCGGGGCCGGGGTGTTTGGGGGGGGTTGTGTCCCGCTCTGAGGTGCTGGAGAGGGTCTGGCAGAGTCCATAGGGATGGGGCGGGGTTGGGAGCGTCTCTCTGGTGGGGAAAGGTGGAGGGAGCTGGGCCTGGTTAGTCCGGAGAAGAGGACGCTGAGAGGGGGTCTCGTTGGGGTGTATAAATAGCTCAAAGGCAAGGGGATGGTGCCACACTCTTGGTGGTGCCCAGCGACAGGACGAGGAGCAGTGTCCGTAAACTAAAGCACCACAAGCTTCACCTCAACAAGAGGAAGAACTTCTTTACACTGAGGGTGGCAGAGCACTGGAAGAGCTGCCCAGGCAGGGCGTGGAGTCTCCCTGTCTGGAGACATCCCGATCACACCCGGACACGTTCCTGTGTCACTTGCTCCGGAGGGTTGGCCTGGATGTTCTCCAGAGGTCCCTTCCCACTCCAATAATCCTGTGATTCTTTTAATTGCAGGTATTAATTCTTCTGCACTGAGGCAAACCCTCCAAACCCTTACCCAGCTGCCTTTACATACCAGTGTGCCAGGAGTGAGGGAAAATAACCCAGATTAAAAGTTCACAGGCAGCTCAGGCTTAGGAGGGAGAGGGGTGTGTGCGGGGGAAATCACATGTGAAAATGAGAGGGAAACATACTTGGGGATTTCAGACTTACTGTTTTCATATTTGACAGTCAAATCAGCAAAGACAAAATGCAATTGTATATGACAGAAAAATTATGATAGGAACAGCTATAGCTAATAGAATCTAATAGCTTCTGAATGAGCCTGTTCTCTGCTCGTGCATGAAGCCCAACACCATCAAAATCTCTGCACCAAACCCAGCACTGTTTCTCTTGACTGCCTTTGGTAATTGCTACCAAGATTTGATTTCATTTAATTTAACACAAAAATAATGTTCCTGTCTCATGGGAACAGCACCTCAACCCGATCCAACATCACCTTTAGCTAGCTGTAGGCTAGGTACTTTTGTGACCCAATAAAATGGGTTACAATTGAAGTTCACCCTATCTGCACCCAAAGGTTTCCCCATGTAGGGCACTGGAAAACACCTTTTAGTGGCTCAGCACACCAGCCCTTCTCATATTCCCGTAATTATCTGCACCTGTCTCACTACAATAGTCCCTGTCCTCCATTTTTACATTCACTATCTTTACAGTACCCTCACACCATTAACAAGAACCAGTTTGCTCGCCCTGCACCACCCCAGCCAGACCTTCAGCCTTACTTTTCAGCTTCTTTCTGCTTGGCTTCTTCCACCACCACTGTGTAAGCAAAGGCAGGTGGCAACTGCAGCTTTGTGTAGCACATAGCACGGGTAACACCTGGGCTTGCTTTTAGTATTCGTTCCCATTGTTCATTCACTGTGTGATGCAGTTAATAGGTGACACATTAAATGTTCACATTCCCTTACAAGGAATCTCTTAGCAGTGAATGTTACCAGTTTTCCAAAAGAGAGATGCCTGGCTAGAAAGAAACATTTTCTTAAACAAGTGCCGAAAATTTCGTGAAAAACCCACCCTACCAAGAATGCGAAAATCACAACCAAACATTAGGAATTGCCCCAAAATGGCCATTTGATGCAGAATGAGATGGTGAGCTCAGTCTCTTACGACACTCATGTCCAAATAAAAGTCAATACTCAGCTGTATTAACATAGGGGACTGAGTGGGCATCAAGAACATCCACCCCTTGGCATCCAACCATTACAATACATAAAATAACCTGCCCTTTGGTAGCTCTTCAGGTGATGTACCGTCTCTAAGAAGAAAATGTCTTTTATTTACATGAAACTAAATAAAAGACCTATTTCCTGAAAAAGAGGGAATATGTCCTATCAGCTACTTTGGGCTACTTTTACTCCTAAACACTACCTCAAAAACAATAAGAAAAAAAATTGCAAACAGAAAGCAAAAAATTTCCAAGCAAAAATATAACTGAAGCCAGCAATTTCACAGAGAGCTGAGGGAAGAATGGCTCAGCCGCCAGTCAGCTGTCCCAGCAGACAGGCTTTTCCCTGCAACTCCCATTCTGCAAACACCTTGATTTAAACAGTAGCACGGAGTCTTTACACAGCCATGGAAATATGTCCATTTAGTCCAGGATATGCATATATGCATAATCGCTTTCATCACAGCCTCCAAGCGCGGATCCCAGCTGGAGGACAAACCTGGGGGCAAAACCACATCATCCTGACCACCGAAAAGCTTCACCGGGGGGTTTCGCCTTTGTGCCTGATGCTCAGGACGAGCCCGTGGCGCCGGCAGGGGGCTGGAGGAGCAGGAACACTCCCGGGCGGGCAGGAGGGAGGAGAAGGGCAGGTAGGAGAAGGGCAGGACCAACCTCCCACGGCCCCTCCTCTCCCGGACGTGCCGGGACACCCGCGGTTCCCCCGAGCCCTCCCCGGGAGCAGAGGAGGAACCTCGGGGCGGCTTCGGAGGGGCCCCGAGCCGGGTCACCATGAGCCCCGGTGGCAGCCGCTGGCTTGTTGGCCTGCTGGTGACCGCCTGCGTGGTGTCCGGGCCGTCCCTGGCTCAGGAGTGTTCTGCGGAGAAGATGGAGAACTCCATCATCGACATAGACTTGTCCTTGCCCCGCGGCGTCCGGGGCGCGGAGCCGCTGCGCGTCCCCGCGGAGGGAGACTGTGAGCGCGCCTGCTGCTCCGGGCACGGGCTCGCAGGTAACCTCCGAAGCCTTCTCCAACCCCTGGGAAGTTAGTTCTGGAGTTTGGGACCGCCTGGTTTTCAGCTGCTCCTCCCCGCAGCTAGCGCAGCCAGCGCAGCCAGCAGCGGGTTTATCCTTTGGTTCGGGGTTGCAGCCGCTGCCTTCTTTGGCCAAGGGGGATGTTGGGTTTAAGGCAAGAGCCCGAAGTGTTCGGGAAAGTAGGAACTGTGATGGTTTAACGCGTTGAAAGCTCTCAGATCCACAAGCCTTAGGATGCCAAAGCTGGATTTAGTAGACGCGCTACAAAGTAAATGTCATTTTGCGCTGTCACTTTTTAATTTAATTTTAGCCAAAAATGAGAGCGCTTTGCCCCTCTCTGAGGCGGCTGGTTTGTGTCGAGCTCTTGGAGCAGAGTAGGAGGTAGAGCAGCAAGTAGAAATGGCAGGGGTAAAGGTGGCTCCCCCCAGGCAGCAACGAGACAAGGGATTCCTGGGATGTGATAGAGAAAAAATGCATAAATAATGTTCTTCTCCATGAGTATATCAAGGAGGTTTTCAGGTTTTGTAAGAGAGAAATTGTTATATAAAGTGGTGCCAGTGTGGTACGGGTAAGGGGAGGAGGAGGGATTAGACTCATAATTTCCCCAACTTTATTTGCACAGGAAGAGGAAGGTGCGACCTTTTGTATTTTGGCCCTGAGCCATTCTTTTGTAGCCCTTGGCTGTTTTTCCTGTAGGGATGTTATGTGTAAGTAGCTTTCCTCTTACATGAGGAAAAATTAACGAACTAGAGCCCATTGTCATTGTGCTATAAAAGTTCTTATTTGCTGAAACGTGCATTTTTTTATGTTTTGCAGGAGACAAAAAGTGCAATTTGATGATTTTTTATGCTAGAAGAACAAGTGCACATCCAAACTGCTACTTGTTTTACTGCCCGAGCACAGAGGCTTGTCCCATGAAACCTGCAACAGGACTTGTGAGCTACAAGATAACCAGAAGTAAATGTTAGTGAGAGCCACCAGTCCCCACACTACATGACTTGTCCACCTGTGAACTTTCAGCAGTGACCAGAAAATGTTTGGGGGTTGTGTTTTTGGTAAAATGCTCTAAGGCAAACAGTATAAATTGCAAATGTGGCTGTTTTGCTTCGTGGAAGATGGATGAGCAGGTCTGTGGTGAGCTGCTTTGTGGGCCCAGCTTCCTGCTTGGATTAACATCCTGACCCTTGTAAAATTCCTTCTCATTAGATTCAGAACCTGCCATAATTCGCCCTTGTTTAAAACAAAAAGAAGCTGTTTCCATATTGATAAATTCAAGAAGGAAAGTTTCCTGTACACAATGGTGAAGAGTAATCCCTGGAAGCAGTGGGAATACCATGCCCTTGTAACCTATGTGTGTATTTAAAGGGCCCATGATGAATAATTGGCAATGCTAATCATTATTTTCTGCTTTCAGTTAGGGAACCTGAAGTACAGAAGCAAACTTTCTAAACTCAAAGCTTTGTGGTATGTGGGCTGCACACTCAGAAATTTCTCACTTTCTGCCGTATGCTTTTTAATGGCAAAGGTGTACTTGTTGATTGATACTGACTTGCACCAGAACTGTTTGAACAGCTCAGATAAGAAACTGGTAGTTAGACTGTCCTGCCAAGAGTTTACAAGGTGGTTTCAGTGTGGCTTTTTGAAAGAGCAAAAATTTTGTATTTCCAGAGGCTGAACTTCTGCCTAAAAAGTGAATTTTTCCAAGAGGAACTATTTGCAAGGAGCAGCACTGGGATATATAGAAAGATTACTCTTCTGATGTTACCAAGTATTTTTGTACAAGCACAGTCACTCAGGAATAACTGTGCAAGAGCAAAGTGCAACAAATGAACTTCATGCCTGTAAAATTATTCCTGCAGCTACTCTTTCTTCCAGGTCTTTCTCCCCTAGAAGAACTTCAGAGTTTCAGAGAAATGAGAAATGTAATTGTGCTTGTGCTTTCAATCTGCACATAGTGCAGTGCTGAGTGAAGAACTCCATTGCACATACTGCCTCTTTTTCATTTTGCAGTTTTTAGCTTCTGTGAACATTGAATTATGGAAAGATTGTGCTTGTTGGTTCACCTCATGTTCCTAATTTCAAACCTTGTTCTTTCATGCAAGGATCTGTATGTGGTTACACTGGAAGCCAAGATAAAAGGAGAAAGATACTTAAATTACCGATGTTACATTAGTAATAAATTTAAGGTTTTTTTCTTCTTTTTTGCTATCCTTGTGGCTGCTAGTGAATGGAAACAACCCATGGCTTGGGAAGTAAAAAATGCTCAGGAGGCATTTAATTCGTTTTTTAAGAGTGGCAACCTAAAGTTTGGTTTCTAATGAAGCATATTGGATTTGAGATATCAGCAGGACCATTTTGGGGTTTTGAACTCCTTTTAAAGCTTGATTTGTGTAGTGCCCCTGTTCTTTCTCACCAACAAACATATCCATCCTTGTATCCCAGGTGTACCTTGCATGTGACAGTTTGGGGCTGTTTCATTTGGGAGCTGGTAGTCTGAAATGGAGAAAAAAAGCATATAAATCAATGTTTGATGGAAGATAAGAAAAAAATTGGTTATTTGATTCAGAAAAAGTATTTTTCTGTACTCTTTGGCTTGCTGGCCTTTTGGTTTGTTGTTTTGGGGTTGGGTTTTTTTGCAATTAATTTTTTTTAAAGGCCTGGAAAGGTATATTGAAACAGAAGACAAGTAGGCTTCTTTGCATGTGTTGTGAAACTGAAATACACCCATCCCTCTAGAAAAGAGATCCTACTTCAGGAAAAAGTGACAACAAAAATGTCATGAACAATTTTTTATTTATTTCACTTCCAGTGCAGTTAACAAACCTCTTTGTTTCTATGATAAAAACAGATGAGAATCAGAACTGTTTGAGAGCTTGTTCCCTTTAAAATAATCCTGTGCAGCAGCTGAATTATTATTATAAATATAATAGATATATTTTATAATATTATAAATATAAATCTTATCTATAAAAATGTGAATGAAAAATTAGCCAGTCTTTCCAAGGGCTTGTGATCACTCCAATACTTTTTAAAATACCTGTTTAAAATCAGGTAGCTGATTGGTATTTCTGTCACATAACATTGTTGTTTTTGTTCCAAATTCTATTAAATGACATTCAGCCACCTGTTTTGCAAGGAGAATTTCCTGGAGAAATTTAAAAATGTAGTCTGCCTTTTGTGGAGATCTTCACTGCCAATACCTCAGGTACTCTTGGAGCAGTTTCTTCTAGCACAGCAGTAGGAGCTCAGGTCATTCCTACAAATCAGTATGTGTATAAAATGGGGCCTATAAAATGGGGATATTATTGCCACCTTGTACCACAAAACAGTTTTTGTGTGTGAATTGAACCGTGTCAGGCACAGGGTGCTTGGACATCCTAAGGAAGGGCTGCATCTAATCATATCAATTAGGTGGAAACATGTACATCTGACAAATTAAAGTGATAAAAGTGATGTTGATCACTATTTCTTAACTGACAGAGGCTGAGAATGGTTTGAAGGCAGCACACCTACTCTACTTTTCACCTCTAAATAATTGCTTACATGCCTGCAATGTAAATGTAAACCAGTCACATTGGGATGATCACTTTCCAAAGGAAAATTCTGCAAGAAGTTGCAGTCAGGATCTGATATGACCAGGCTTGAGACTGACAGGTTTAATGACATCATTTAAAGAAAGGAAGTTCATGATGCCTCAGTTTCATTAGTCATTACCTCCTACAGCCCCCTTATATCTCTCTTTCTAAGAAACAAAAAGAGAGTAAGCCTATGTTAATAAAAAATAGATTTAATAATTAAATACCTGTACTTCTGCTTCCAGATATCCATGCCTCAGAGGATAAATCCAACAAAAGTGAGGACTTCTCTTCGGATGAGTATTCTTTGTCTTCAGATGCTGGAACCTTTATTTCTCACAGTCAGAACAGCCATCAGAACCATAATGCCACTTTGCAACAATCTGCGTTTCAACAGGCGTCTGAACTCCTGAACCACATTGGTGAGCATTTAGACAACATTGAGTTTCACACAGCTTTTCCTGAATCTCAAAAGGCAAAACAGTCTGAGAGCTTAGATGCCATCCCAAGGCAGCAAGTAATTCACCTGCAGGCAAGCACATCCTCTGCTGTTCAAATTGGAAACCCCACTGCCTCCTTCCCCACCACCCAGCCTGGTGCTCCTGAAACCAGCAGTGCTACTGTCACTGCTCTGCCTACAGGTACCACCCAACTGGAACCTCGTACAACCTCTCTGCATCCTGGTGCTGCTAAACCTACTGCAACCACCACCACCACCACAGCTCTGCCTTCTGGAGCTAAACCTGGTATCCCTGTCACCAGCGTCCCTGTTCCTCCTCTTGTTGCTCTTTCCAGTCCCACAACTTTGACTTCTCCTTCCACAAGCAAGCGAGTGACCACAAATTCCAGATCTGCTACTGCCCTATCAGGGCTCAGGACTCCAGCCATGTCTCCTGAGCCAACAGTTGTCTCTTCCAATGACACCAGCCATGTGAACCCCCCTTCTTTTTCAGGTTTCATTCTGTCTACTCATGACTCCCCTGTATCTTCCCCAAATGACCTTCAGGGTTATGACCCATCTGACTCAGAAAGCTTCTTGTCAGAGGGTGTTCTGAGAGGGAAAGGTGTTGTTCAGCTGGGGGAGAAAAGCAGCCTTATAGCAGCTTTGCTTTTTGGGGTGATATTCTTGTTGCTAGTTATTGCACTGACAGGGAAGAAAATACATGAATCTCTTCGGAAGAGGCGTTACACCAGGCTGGATTACTTGATCAATGGGATGTATGCTGATGTCTGATGAGAAGAGGGAATAAAGTTTTGAGAAGTATCTCTCATTTTTGAGAGGACAACTCTGAAATGGAACAGTAAATATTGAAATCTCAGCAGAGGATGGATTCTTTTTTGGCCTCGAATGGGAAAGCAGGAGGCAGGAGATGGGTTTGGTGGGGCAAAGAAATGCTCTTTCTAGGCTGAACTATAATGCCTATCATTTTTGATTTATACTAAATCCCCAAAGTAAACACTCAAATCCAAGTTAAGCTAAGAAGGTCTTATATTTAAGGAGAAAAGGCATTTCATGAGCTTAATCTGTACTGTGACAAGATTAGCAAAATAGAAGTAATACCTAATAAATTGAGTACCTGTGCAGTGTGTGGGTGTTTTCAGTGCTATTTGCACCAAATACTGTAATGTTACATGATTGCCTGGCAATCCTATTTACTCTATTTGTAGCTTTAAAGGAATACTTAGTAATAGAGCTTTGCATCCAAATGGTTTTAGGTACAAACAGCAAAAATTGTATTACATATAGCTTAAATTTCCTTATCTACATACAGTTTATGGTTATATACATATCTTTAAAATTCATTCAGTCTAAACCTGTTTCTGGACTAGATTTTAAAGTATCCATGTCAGGCACCATAATCAACAACAAACATCATGACAGAGAAGGAAAGATGCCTCATGAATGCAAGGAAACAATTCTATTGCAAAATATGAAAGGTGACTCACATCCAAGAGATTCCTAGATCTGTCAAGCTTGGTGTGTTGGGAAGCAGGTGTTACCCAAAAGTGGCCTCAAGGGAAGTTTTCTGCAAGCTGTAATAGCTTAAATGCAGAAAATTCTCTGAAAATTCCATTATTCAGAGATAAAAGAAAAGTCAGTGTTCCTTATATCAAGAAGTTGAATTCTTACAATATGGGGGCTGCAAATTGTTTTATGGATACAAAACCAGCTGGTCTGTAAATGAAAAACATTCTGGATAACCTCTTGAAAGTGAACAAAATTGCAAAAGAAAAGTATTTCAAATATCATCTGCTTGTTTGTTGACTGCACTTAGTTTAACCTCAGTTTCTTTTTGTGTTTTTTTTTTTGTTTGTTTCTTTAAGAGCTATTTTCAAAGGTTTATGGTCAAGGAACATGACAAGGGGGAACAACATTTCTGGGATGAGTTCACAGACTGATAAGTACTAGGCCTGGCTGTAAAAATGCAGACACAGATCTCAGGATGACCATCATTTACTCTCATAAACCCCAAAACTTCAGGAGAAGCTTTTTATTTTGTTAGTGCCTTCACATCAGCTTATTGCAGAAGAGGTGCTGAGAATAACCCCTGAATCCTCAGTGTGCATTTTTGCTGCAATAAATTATTTGTTGGAGGGAAAGATGCTGCTGTTAATTGATAAGGTTACAGTACAGTAGTGAAATGTCCAGGAGAAGACAAGATATGAGACAGATATGTCTCAGGGTTGTTCAGAGCACTGGGCACATTTTACAAGAGGATGTAGTGATAGGACAAGTGGAAATGGCTTTAAATTGAATCAGGATAGGTCTAGGTTGGATATTAGGAAGAAATTCTTCCCTGTGAGGGTGGTGAGGCCTTGGCACAGGTTGCCCAGAGAAGCTGTGGCTGCCCCATCCCTGGAAGTGTCCAAGGCCAGGTTGGATGGGTCTCTGAGCAACTTGGGATAGTGGAAGGTGTCCCTGCCCATGGCAGGGGGGTGGAACTGGGTGAGTTTTAAGGTCCTTTCCAGCCTTGACCACTCTATGATTCTACAATTTGACCAATAGCATTAGAAACATTGCCCTCCAACCCAAACAGCAATGCATACCAAGTGTGGTGAATGGCAGAAGTAAAGCAGAGGTGCACAAATACTGTAACTGATTTGGTGAGGATGTTGGCCTGAGGGCCTTTCACAACACTTGAATAAAACAACTTTGAATGTTCTTACATGAAATATCTTTTTTTAATGCTTGAGCAAATAAAATAAGTTAATAGGCAGGTGTACTGAAACACTATTTTATTTTTTTTTGCCATCCAGGGAATTGTTTTGATCTTTTTGGAGGGGTCTTTACAAGCTTTGTTTGAACACTAGAGGGCAACAATAGTTTATTAAATAGACCTGGCATGTTTTGAGGATGACTAAGAAAGTTTTAATTAGCTCATTTTTTGAACATTCCAAAGAATGGCTATTTCATTGCAAAAACGTTTTATAGGGAACCTTTTAGTTTACTGGAAGGTTCTGAGTGGAGGATTCTAAACACAGACTTTTAAAACTTCTTACTGTATCATATAGTGTAAAAGACAACAAAACGAAGCTTATTATCTGCTCTATTTTAATAACATTAAATTAGATTGCATTATTAGTCAAGTATTGGCATTTCAAGTTAACAGAGGAGGAGACAGAGATTTCCAATCATCATTCTTTCAATTAGGACACATTATATGCATTTTAGGAGTGTATTTATTTGCCTGGATAATGTATTATGAATCACAATCAGGAGTGAGACAAAGTAACTGTAAAAAATCCACCCAATTTGTTATGCTTTTCAACATTAAAATGTCTATGCACTCTTCTGTTTTTCCACTGACATCTCCTGTGGTATTAATTGTGCACCATACATGGAACTGGATCAATAATGAGCAGAATATGATGACAGCCTGCACGCTTGGAGTGGCTCTTCCTGAAGTTACCCAGTTATGTTATGTCATAAGGGGAAAAGCTGATGGACTTTTATCATCTGGAGATTGTAATAAATGCTGTAGCTGCTTGTTTTTATGCTGTTGCTTTACACTGCTGAGCAAACATAAGGTGTGTAAATATAGACTGTCATGGACAAAACTGTTTTGTGGTATCATACAAGAAAGCAAGTAGCCCAAATGTTACAAGTACTGCAAACAATTGTAAAGAAATAAATTGCTGGTCTATTTGAGATGGATGAGGAGGGTGCTTTACCAGCCTTCTGATGGGCAGGTCCCCTCAAAAATTGGGATATATTGGACATTTTTCTTCATCTTCAAGAAGCCTTCACTCAGTCTCACAGACTAAATTTGTGGTTCTCATCTAGGTCTCTACACTTCTGGAGGGTATTATACTGCAAAGCATAAAACTGCTGCTCTTTGTCTCCTTTGTGTTTGGTGGATATTAAATACAATGAATAAAAAGGAGTTTTAAGTTTCAGTACAAATACACTGGATCAGTGTTTCCTGTATATTGGCTCAGTAAATGAAAAGAGAAAAAAAAAAAAAGCACACTAAAAAGTACATTAATTTCTATTCTGTTACTCCCCTCCTTCCAACCTATAAAGTGTCATTGTCTTAAGTGGCAAGAGTTTAGGTATGCCATGATCAAGGTGTTCTGATACCCTCTTTTTGGCTTGCTTTGTTTTTAATAGAAAATTGAAATAGAAAACTGAAAATTCCATCGTACCAGTGACACTCAAGAATAGTAATCAGATAATATGTGCACTCTGTATTTTCTCAAGGAAATTTAACAAGCAGTTAAAATCCAGAACAACTGGCTAAACCACAAGCATGTTTTGAAACATTTGCTGATTTGAGCAGTCACTCTGAAGACTACAAAGGTGTTCCACCAAAATGGAAAGGATGGCTTGATGAGGTACAATAACTACTTATAAGATGCTTTGGCACCAGCTACATCAGTGTAGCAGCTGAGCTCTGGGTAAATGTTCAAAAGTCACCAGAACAGCCCCAGGTTTTCTGTGCTTCCACTTACACTGAAGAACTCATGTGAGCAGGGGAGCTCAGACTGTGACACTGTGATTTTTGCAACAGTTCTCAACAATGCCTCAACTGAAAATTTGCACAAAGTTCAAACATATGTTCTTTTGCTGGGGAGATGGTGGAAAACCCCTCACTATGCCACACACTTCCCATAGGGTTGCCTGTTGTTTAGCAAGTTTTGAGTATGTTTTTTATGTTTATTTTTATGAAAGAGCCTTGTTGCCCTACCCCTAAACCCAAGTCCCACTGACATTACCGAAATCCTTCTCGGTAAGGATTTGGATCCTTCAAGTAAGTTTTTTTTTTTAGATCTTCTAAGTAAGGATTCAACCTCCAAGTAAGTTGTGTATGAGAAGATCCCTTTACTTCAGTAGTCATGTGTTCCCTGTCTTTGTCCATGCAGCTCCCACTGGTGTCACTGAGAGGTCTTACAGCACATATTTACGGCTGCAAGTCAACTCCTCCCACTTAATGCCTCATTAACTATTCAAAACGATTGCCTTAGAGGATGATAGAACTTCTCAGCCCAGAGGTAAAATTTCTAAAAGAATCTGAAGATCATTTTGGTTATTTAACCATGACAATGTTGTCCTTGTTGTGTTTCATGGCAAGAAACAGGGAGTTCAGAAGTTTTTCTGCCATGTGATAATTCAGGCACAACTTCTGGGAAGACTCTGGTTTAGAATGGACAGAAAATAATTTGTTTGTGAGATACAGTTCTAAACCCATGAGAAGAGCTCACACTTTGCTTCTCACTACTGATCAAGAGGCTTTCCTACAGTGACAAATGCATAAATCCAGCTAGATATAAACTGTTAATTACTCTAATCAAACAGCTGTAACAACCACCAAAAAATAGCTGCCATTAGACAAATAAATCAACATCTTAATCTAGTCTATTTTAGAGATGCATATGAAGATAGTTGTTAAATTAGCATTCATTGTCTTCCTGACAATCTTGGTACACAGACTGAGATTTTTGGCAGATGCAGAATTGCCTTGATTATTCAGACCACTGCCAGAGCATACTGCTGGGACACTGAGAAGAACCCTGTGGGAATAAGCAGAGGTTTCTGTCCTTGAGACACTGTGGGCAAAACAAGAGATCAGCTAAATTCCTATTAAAAATTTAGTTTCTATCTCTGTTAAGCTTCAAAAGGCCAAAAGCACAGGAAACTTTAACTTTCCTGAGTCCTAGCTACACTCTAAAGGAGGGGATTAGTACTGATAGTGTTTCCTTGAATTTTGTTGGGTTGGTTTTTCTGTATCTATGTGAGTTCCCTTTGCAGCCTGTGAGGTCTGAACTGATTTAGGTTTCTTGCCTTTGTGCATCTATGTTCCTGCTGAATTATTGACAGTTATTTTTAGATTCAAAATTGAGCAAAGTTAATTTCCAAAATAAAATCACATGTCTACTCACAGTCTCTGGTCTCAAGAACTTTTAAAACAAAATCTATCAACCTGTTTTTAGAAGTGGATAGAAACACTGGTGAGTAAAAGAAGCATCACTGTTATTTGCCTCACTGATAGCATGTTAGTACACCACGATTTTTGGTTTGTTTAGTAGTTTTGTTATCACATTAGCACATATTTTACATTGGATAATGGATGAAAATCATTGATTGTATCCCATATTTAATCTTCAATGGAAAACATTCACACTGATGCTAAATCTACTAGTTTAGCTATGGGCAAAGAAGGTGCTAGAATTCCACTAGAGAGTTCTGAGAAGGTATTTAATAGCTGGAGTTACCCTTCATTTGAAGGAATCTACAAAATTCTAATATTTTATGTAGGGCCGTAAGATTATTAGGACTTTATGAATCACTCTGGTTGGTTCTCCAAGTTGTTGGGTGTTGGTTTTGCTACTGCTTTAGCATATTATCACTTCAATAACTCGTGTATGAATGAAATTAAGTTTGAAGACATGAGAGGTGTGTGACAATTGCTGCTTCTGAACTGGTGGTTTCTCACTAGTGAAGACACTTCTGGGACTGTAGAATCAGAGTATCCTGAGGGACTCAAAAGGATCATTGAGTCCAAATGTTTACTCCACACAGGTCAAGCTCAACATTAAGCCATGTACTCAAAAGCATTGTCCAGACATTTCTTGAACACTTGCTCTTTACTTTATAGTGTGTTTTGTTTACTAGGAATCATGTTCCCAACACACAGTGACATTGGGCTCCCTTTTCTGATGAGCAGCTGCACATGGATCACTACTCCAGAGCCAATTTTTTATAATTATTATCAATGTTATTTTGTTTTTATCAAAGATTCAGTAGAAAGTAGAAGTTAAATTAGTTCTTCAATTCAGTATAAACTGTCAGCACTGGAAAAGAGAGTTTTTATGTTTTCCATGTTCACTTCTGCTCTGGCCTACAGTCACAATGTTTGTTGTGCAAACAGTGGTGCTTGTGGTGTTTGTGGGCCTCTCAGGAAGTGCTTTTTGAAAGAGAAATTGTCTCCATGGGGCATCATCCATTGTGAAAAAAGAGCTGACTGTGAATCAGAAAATCAGAGAATCATTAAGGTTGAAAAAGACTTCAAGATCACAGAGTCCAACTGTACACCTAACACCGCTGGGTCCACCGTGTCCCCAAGTGCCACATCTGCGTGTTTTTTGAACACTTCCAGGGCCGGTGATTCACCACTTCCATGGGCAACCTGTTCCAGTGCTTGATAACCCTTTCAGTGAAGAAATTTTTCCTAATATCCAATCTGAACCTGCCCTGGTGCAACCTGAGGCCATTTCCTCTTGTCCCATCAGGTGTTGGTGTTTCCTTTGCTACACCAAAGCATCACACACTGCAGAGCACAGGTTTATTTTGAAACATCTCCAGCCCTTCATGTGATACAGATGAGTTAAATCATAAATCAGTGACTTACAGATTATTATTTAAGGAGTTTGGATAAAAGATACTGCAGAACTCTGGGGTTAACTATTTTTAAATCTGGAAGGTTATAAATGCAGTCTTTCAAGTGTTCTTTCAGCTTGTATTGAAAGAGAGACTGCTCTCTTTGTTGGGGAAAACCTGGCAAAGATACAAAGCAGAAATATGCAGCAAGTGGTTAAAAACAGTGTACATTTTGTCTGTGGTTCTCATCAGTGATAAATAAGCAACTCAGTTATACAGTACATCAAATACATGGAAAAGAGTAAAAGATTACTTGCAGTTACTGGTGTCAGATGATTTCCTCTGTTGTATTAGTGAGTTTTTTTCCTTAAGGATATATACACAAGGAGTTGAGCTTCATTGCTGTTTCCCCTTTACATCTACTTTTGTTTAAGTTATCTGGAAGTAAAGATACCTATTAAACTTTTCAATGAGTTGGTAAGAGGAGAGATCAATCATGTATATTTTAATTTCAAATTTCAATTTTCATCTTGGAAATAGTCTGAATGTAGATTAAATGCACACTTGCACAAATTGGTAATAAAAAAATAGTATTTTTCCCATTCCACAGGTATAGGATGACCTTTGTTTTCCTCTTTAATGTCAATAAAAAGGAACTGTCCTGTAATACAGGTGTCCTCATCACTCTTTTGATTTATACAAGGTCCACCCCCAACTCTGTAATAGCTCAAAATTACAAAAGTAGCTTAAGAGTGTCTCAGCCCTTCTCCCCATTCTCTGCTTGATTTTGAAATACTGAATTCATGATTTGTTGTCACAGTGTACCACAGACCATATATCCTCTTTCCTCCTTTTAAAGTGCCAGGATTCTTAAACCATAAACAAAGATAAGACTCTAAATCATAGTTTCTTTCAACACTTAGAGCTTTGCTTATCTTAAAATGAAAAAAAATATGTTTGGGAAAAATACCATTTTAAATGCATTGTTCAAAGAAAAGATTTCCTAATATGCCAAGAATAAATGGGGATTTTGTTCTGTGTAAGCTCTTTTTGGATTGTTGTAAAGGTATTAGATTTTTCAAAATTGTAATAAGGAAAAAAATTAGTAGAAGTCGCATTAAGTGCAAAGCTCTGATACTGAAAAAGGCATTGGAAGGAGCTTTATGAGTCAGGGCTATTCAGACACAATTCCTTGTCTTTTATTTTAAGATCCATGTGACCAAATTTGACTGGGGAGGGGGTAGAAAAAAGGAAGGACGAGGAATAGATTGGATACCCTCACTCTAATCACCATTTTTTCTTGAGAAGAGAAAATATAATCTAGTCATTGCCAAATTTAATATTATGATCTTTCAATAATATCTTTATAGCAGGCACTACTATTTTAATCAATATATTTGGGGACTGGATCTGGCTTTCCTTTGTCACTTACCTACATTTAGTTGCCAGGTGTACTGGAAGAGCCTTTATCCAGGTCTACACTGTAAGGAAATTATTCAGAGAGCTAATGAAGGTGGAAAAGCAGTAAATGAGACTTCAGCCCTATATAATTGCCTCTTCCATCCTCTCATCACATGGAGAGTGAGTTACAGGCCATAAGCCATGGAAACCTTTCAACACAGAGCCAGTGCAAGCTTAAGGTCCCACATCCCTGCTCTTACAGGCAATGAAGTCAATGGGAGACACTTCAGTAGCCTACATTGTGATTACTCCATTTAAAGATTGTTTTTGTTAAAAAAGATGAGAATTTTGTCCTTGAGGTTTACTCATTCAGGAGTCATATTGTGCTCTAGGGCATTCACAATAATTTTTCTAATTCTGAAACAAACTGGGGACTTACATATGTCCTTCATGGTAATTTTTCAGACCTTGAGACATGTTTTCCATAGTGAAACATAAAATTTGTCAGAGTAATAGTCCTGAATTGTCAGAGGCATCTCTTTTTCTTTGAGAAACACTGGGTAATGGTAGTTTAATGAAAATGTTACCAAGAATATGCCTCCATCTTTATTTTTAATAACTACCTACAAATAAATGAAGAGGATAAAAAATATTTGAAAATAAATTGAAATAATCTATTTTCCTTGAAATAATAAATTGCTCCAACATCTTGCCTTTGTGTGGCCTTACCTTTACAAATCACTTAAAAGAGGAGCACTTCACAAAACATTGCAGACATTAAACCTAAAGATTAACCATTAGAGGGCAATCTTTTCTGCTCTGAGGAACTCATCTTGCCTTTGTAGTGTATTTTGAGAATTTGACTAACAGCTCATAAAAACAACACCCCTGAAGATGTATCATGCTTGATGATCCACAGCCATATTCTTAAGGTGCTCAGTGTCTTTGCTGAGCTGCACAATAATTTGTATATGAATATATATTAAAAAGATATAAACATAAATGTAATTTATATGAAATATAAATAAGAAATATAGATAGGACTCAGGTTGAAGAGAGATGAGTCTCTTTGCTTGCCATAAACTGCACAGTACTTTAGCCCAGAGGTGGCTACTGCAAGTGGCAAATGACACAGATTGTGTCACCCCATCTGCATTACACAAAGATTGAAAATTGTTGTAGAAAACATTGCTAATTATTGTGACACAGTGACTTACCTTCCTAGACCACAGGCATGAATTCTAGTCACTAATCCCCGTGACTAAAAGAGTGCAAGAAAATGTACAATGCTATACCAGTAACTAATTTTTAAACTTCAAAGGCTGCAGTGCAAGGCAGAATTGTTAAATATTATGCATATTGCAAAATGCTGAAGGGGTTTGAAAAGGAAATATTCCTAAATTGTTGTTGCTTAAAAGGCACGCACGTTATGGTTAATGGAGCCCAGATGCTGCCTGGTTTTAAAAAGCTGAGCAAGCTAAAACAAAATAGTGTTTTGGTGTCTGTCAGCCTGAAATGTGAGCTCTTTTAAAAGGATGTTTTCGCTGTATCAACATTGCATTAAAGCACTTTACAAATTTTAGAGCAGTAACTTTCTCAAATGACATTTTTATAATACAGCTTTGAAATGTAGCCATGGCTAAATATTTATAAGGAAAGTTTTGGACGTGCCCTGTGGTCTGGTGGGCAGTGCCAAATTAAAATCAGAATCCTGCATGGTTCACGCTGAAAAACACGACTGCTGAAGAAGCACATCCTCAGGCAGTCCTGTTTTCAACTCCCTGGGAGATGGTAGAGGAGAAAAGAGATAGCAGGTAGACAGCCTGACCTTGAATGTATCATCAGCAGGTGTCCAAACGCTCCTCCAAAGGCATAAAGAAAATGCCCAAGCCTTCCAGGTCATCTTATTTCCTATTTCCCTGTGGGGATATTGCTGGATTTCTGTTGGACTAGCTTACCTTTATGGGCTGCTGAAATCTTTCTGCTCTGTGAAATTTTGGTTGTAAGGATTTTGTTTTCAGCCACAAAGAAATGCAGTTCTTATCCTGGGCACCAGGCAACCTCTCCTGGTAGAGGAAAAGGGAAAGAAAGCATGAGTATTAACCAGAGCTGGGGGAAGAATTAAACATTACTGAAACACAAGGAGGAAAGGCAACTCTGTATGCAAAGAAAACAGCATTTGATGGGACACTTGATGAGGAAATTGTATCAGAACTAGTGGAAGTGTTAGTTTTTGCTGAGATTTAAGTGACTGTGGGGAACCCTGCTGACAGTAACTGTGAGAGCAAGTAAGGTCATGTGGCCTGGAGAAAATTGCTGCACTAGGAACATGACTATCGCTGCAAGGAAATCTGCTCCTAATATGCCTATATCCTGGGNTTATAGGGGATGGGGGGGGGGGGAAGTGTGTCGATTGTGATTGAGCTCTCATAAGGAAAAGATGATTGTCAAGGGAGGTGACTCTGCTCCTCTGCTCCACTCTCATGAGATACCACCTGGAGTCCTGCATCCTGCACTGAGTCCCCAGCATAGGAAAGATGTGGATCTGCTGGAGACAGTCCAGAAGTGAGCCACAGAGATGATCTGAGGGCTGGAGCACCTCTGCTATGAAGACAGGCTGAGAGAGTTGGGGGTCATTCAGCCTGCAGAAGAGAAGGCTCTGGGAAGACCTTGGAGAAGACTTCCAGCACCTAAAGAGGGCTTACAGCCAGAGAGGGGCTTTTTACAAGGGCATGTAGTGAGAGGACAAGGGGGAATGGATTCAAACTGAAAGAGGGCAGATCTAGGTTAGATATTAGAAATAAATTCTTTACTATGAGGGTGTAAGGCACTGGAAACTAACCCTAACCCTAACCCTAACCCATTCCTTAAAGCAGTTGTGGATGCCCTATGTGTTCAAGGTCAGATTGGATGGGGCCAAGCAACCTGATCTAGTGGAAAGTGTTCCTGTCCGTGGCAGAGGGGTTGGAACCAGATGATCTTTAAGCTCCCTTCCAACCCAAACCATTTTAAGATTCTATGATCTGGTCCTCTATTAATTGAATAAGGGTTGGTGAACCCTTTCACTTTTGGAATAGGAGAAAATGTGTCAGGCATTTCTATCACAGTTATTAGAATGGACCTTGTTTTGGGGAAGAGTTGGATGAAGTATTTTTCTTTATAATCTGTATGACCTAGGGAACGTGATGATGTCACCAGTCAATGTCTACTATTTTATCTATGAAATGGGTAGTAACAGGCATCACTGGTGAAATCATTGCAGTATTACATCCCATTTCCCAAGTTCCTGTGCTGTGGACTTTCCTGCTGGGGGCAAGAGAGGACTGGCACGCAAATTTCAGTATGGAACCTTGGCCCTTTTGAAGTCAGTGAAAACTTTACCATTGCCTTCAGAGGTGCCAGGATTTCACCACCCTATGCCCATTAATTCTCATTGAAATATTTAGTGAGAAGACTAATTATGATAGTGGCCTCTGAGATGTAGGCAGCTACAAATTCATTTGTTGAGCAGCCATCTTCTCCTAACAGCTTTTGCTCATTAGGGTTCTGGTTCTACAAAAGATCCCATTGACTCCTCTCAAACTCAAGGCACAGTTCAAAGACAGAGTGACTTTGGCAGTCACTGCTTGTTTCCTGAGCTCCAGCTGCTGTCCCTTGCTGTCCTGTGAACTGACAAAACTGCTTGTGCAGCTGGGCCACTAATAAACCAATAAACTTACCTGAGTTTAAAAACAGTCTTGTGTCATTGAGCCACCACCTAAGTTCAGAGGTGAGGGTAAAGCTGCGCAGGTTTTTAATCCTCAACCAGATCTGAGCCAGCAGACCAATGTTTCTTTTTCCAAGGTGAATGAAAGTAACTGTGAACAACAAGAGGAACTTCTTATTCAAAAAACCCCAAACAAACATTCCCTCTTCAATGCCATTTACTTTGGCTTTAGGTTCAAATAGAGGAACATAATAATTTCAGAGAAATCATGCCTGTCGGAGGCTTTTCTGTGAGCAGTAATCTTGTCTCCTATTTTACTTTGTAAAAGCCTCTGCCATAGAGTTAATTCCACATGTATGAATTAGAAGTAAAGCTGACAGTTAGGAGATAGGCTTGGCCTTGAATCCTAAGAATGATGGGGAAAAGAGTTCAAAAACGCTCCTTTTCCAGGGGTTAGTGGTCCATGGCTTAGAATTCTGATGGACATCAGTGACAAGTGGTGTCCCTCAAGGATCCATATTAGGACCAGTGTTATTAAATATCTTCATTAATGACATAGATGAAGGGATCAAATACACCCTCAGAAAATTTGCAGATGACACCACGCTGAGTGGTGAGGTTGACACTTCTAAAGGACAGGATAACCTACAGGGTCCTGGACAAGCTCAAGAAATGGTCTATGGGAATCTTATGAGGTTCAACAAGACCAAGTGCTGGGGCTGAACTTGACTCAGGGCAACCCCCGGTATCGATCCAGGCTGGGGATGAAGAGATGGAGCTGCCTTGGGGAGAAGAGCTTGAGGGTGCAGGTAGGTGAGAGGCTGGACATGACCCAGCCCAGAAAATCCCCCATGCGCTCGGCACTACCTCAGGGAGTCCATTAACAATCATAATAATGATTATTAATGATTATTAATATGTTCCTGTGGGGGGAACAGAGGAGGACAATTTTTCCCAGCTTTTCGTCCTTACAACAGCTTTTGAGGATTTTGAATTTCCCTTAGGTGTTAAGGAAAGCATGTTCTCGGTCCTGGGTCTGCCTGGTCTCCTTAGTGTGGTCCACACCATGTTTGGAGTAAAAAAAAATTTTTGGGAGGGTCTTTTAGAGATCTGACCCAAGAGGGGAAAGTCGTGAGTGACATGGAATGTGCAAGGACATGGACCAGTATTTGGAGGACTTCTCCACTGGTTTGGAATTTCATCCCTGGACAACTACAGGACCCTGTTAAAGTGATAAAATATGTGAAACTAGATGGTAGTGAAGCCAAGCAACTGGAATCCCTGTTCTGGGATGTGGGCATTGGGAAGAGGACAGAAACTCCCACTCTCTGGATGCAATTCCTATCACACATCAAGAAGGAAATGTATTCCCTCAAGGATGATCTAGTAGTGTGCCCAAACAGGTGGAACACCATGGAGAAAGGTATCCAGCGCCCAAGAGAATTAGCTGTGCTGGAAGTAGTCTACAGGGATTCAAATAATGAGCAGTCTGTGTAGATCCACAAAGACTCACATGGTGTAAGGCTTTAGTTGACACCACAGCACAATGTACCCTGAGACCATCAAGATACGTAGGGGCAGAATCCACCTCTTTCTCTGGGATGACAGGGGGATCCCAACACTGGTAGCTGAAGTGACCCTGCCTAGGAAGGAATGGCAAAAACACCCCATTGTGACTGGTCCAGAGACCCTGAGCATCCTTGGCACAGATCACCTCAGCAGAGGGTATTTCTAGGACCCAAAAGGGCACTGCAGTCTGTAATGTTAAATTGTATAATGCTGGTTGCTGAATGCCACTGTGTGCCATAACTAGCATGGGCAATGAGGACGGACTGCTCCAGAGACACCAGCTGGGAGACTACAGCCCTCCTGTGTCCAGTGGGAGCCCTAAATTTGGAACTATCATTCCTAAACCATGACAGCGACCTAATTGGGGCATTCCAGTATATGACAGAAGCCCAGAAGACGGGGAGGGACTATTTACAAGAGCCTGTTAGTGACAGGACAAGGGGGAATGGCTTCACACTGACAGAGGGTAGGGTTAGATTGGATATTGGGGAGAATGTCTTCACTAAGAGGGCAGTGAGGCACTGGAACTGGTTGCCTGGAGAAAATGTGGTTGTCCCATCCCTGGAGGTGTTCAAGGCAACGCTGGGAAGGGACTTGGAGCAGCCTGGGATTGTGGAAGGTGCTCCTGCCCATGGCAGGGGAGTTGGAACTGGATGATCTTTATGCCCCCTCCAAGCCAAACCATTCCTTGATTCCATGATTTTATGATACTGGGGCTGGGATAGAGAGAGAACAATAGTGTCCAGGGAGGCTGAGGGAAGCGAGGCCAATGACCATTACAATCCAAGCAGGAAAGGGTCCAAATTAGAGAAAAATGGCAAAATGCACCAGTGTGAGGGGTGACAGCACATAGTGCTCAAAAGCTAAAAAGAAAACCAGTCAGCCTGGCCAGTAGGGAAGATGTCTTTAAGAGGGAATCAGGATCCCAAGATAGTCAAGACTCCAGAACGTTTCCAGCAGAAACAGGTAAGATGTGAGAGGGAATGGCACATAGAGAAATGTATTTTGTGATGGAGCTTTTCCTCAGCTGTGATTAAGATACGAAGAATTCATTACAGATCTGCCATAGTTCTCAAGAGGTTATTGACAGATTCTGCATCTTTTCATAAAAAAATAAGTCATGGCTGTTTTTTTGTTTGCCTGTTTTTGTTTTTCCACAGCAAAAGTTGAGGGTCTGATATAACCACATGGCACCAGGAGCCCGTTGTTCCAAAAAGTCTGCAATGCCTGGGCCTTTAATCTGGCTCAGATGTTACCTCCTACTGTAACAACAAGAAAAGCTGTGAAAATATATGAAATTAAAAGTTCAATATTCCTATAAGTTTCTGATAATCCTGAAAATAATGCCGACTTTGGAATGTAATTATCTCAAACCTCGCTGTAAATTGTTCTGCTTCACATCATTATTCTACTCACCAGCTGTCACAGTCTGTGAGGGAGACATTCAGACTTAATATTCCTTGTTGAAATCGTGAGGTAGATTTTTTAATCTAGAGGAAATTCAAGAAGGCTGCACTTTGTATTAGGAACAAACAAAGATGGTAAGGAGTGGAGTTGTTTGGTTTTTTTAAATTGAGAGTGTATTACAAAACCTTAACTTTTTAGCTTCTTCAGAATGAAAAGGGTATGTTTACTTGAACGCAAGAGGGGAAAAGACTAAGTTATGTTTAAACACACCTCATGAGCCACCTGTACTCCACAGATCCCGCTTACCACATTTACTTTAACAAGGGGGGTGTGTGTGGAGGGGAGGACACACAGAACAACCCCAAGCCCCGGGCAAGAAATCACGCTCCATTCCATCAGCAATTCCTGCTGCCCTCTGCTCTGCGAAAGGCCGAGATCGCTGCCCTTCAGCCCACACAACACAAACACACACACACACACACACACACTCGCTACGGACTGTAACTTGATTTATTTGTTTTTATTTATTTTTATTTTTTTTCCCACATCGCTTTCCCCCCCCCCTTCCCCGCCACCGCCGCCCCTTTTGTGCCGCCGCTCGGTGGCGGCCGCGGCTCTGAGGGAGAAACGAGTCCCGGCCTCACGCGCCGCCGCATCCGCGGGAAGCAAAGTAGTCCCGCTGGAATGCGACAGCGGCCGCGGCCCTGCCCGCGTCCCTCGGGGGGAGCCGCTGCCCCGCTCGCCCTCCCTTCTTCCCTCCTTCTCTCTTCTCCGTCCCTC
>VXBA01003535.1:315118-358024 GCA_013399895.1 Serilophus lunatus
GGTGGCTGGAAGGTGCCCGGGAAGGGCGGCTTGGGAGGAAGGGAGGGATGGATGGGAGGGAGGGAGGGAGGGGGGGGGATGCTCCTCTCAGCTGGGACTCGTGAGAGAAGTTTGTGTTTGGCTGCTGCACCACCGCGGGTGTTCACACAACTTTAACTCAGCCTGGCGAGGGGATGTCACTGAAAGCAGCCGGTTATTTTGATTCCCGGCTCCAGAGAAGTTTCTGGGCTTGCAGGGCACGATCTGAAAGGAAACCTAATTTATTTTGGTTTTTTTTTTAATGCTGCAAACCAAATTACAGTAAATATTTCTCTGCGTTCAGCCTTTCTGGGAAGGAATCGCCTGTGGTGTTTTCATGCACCATTTTGCTGTTTACTGGGTATTTTTTTTTAATACTGGATGGGGAAGAGGTTAATTGCTAACAACAACTAATGGACCACACTTTGATTTAGAAAATTCACCCACTTCGATTGAAGTTACGCTAAAGGTGGGGTCAAGTCACTCTGCTCTCTCCAGTTGCTCAGTACTCTGGAAAACAAAGATTTTCATTTCATCCACAGCCTGTTCATTTTTTTTTCACTCTGTGCATCTGTTTGCCATATTGTATCCTGTTTGCAGAGATACAAATACACGGATTTAAATGGGATGTGTAACATTTCTTACTTCTGTTGTAGCACTTCAGCCCCGATTTTCAGAGGTTGAGCATAGAGAATAGGAAGAAACTGTTTCCTCATTAGTTTGTTTTGTTAAGTAATAATCATCTCAGTCCTTAATAGACCATATGTTTGGCTTTAATTTAATGTTCAGCTTAGTTCAAATGACAGCACAGAAATAGCTGTTGTATGTGATGCTCCTTTAATTCCTTGGAGTTAATCTAGAGGCAGTGAGGTGCTTTTGCCAATTTCTGTGTCCTTAGGACACTTTGAAGAAGCATCCAGTTTATAAATCGTATGACTGTGACTGTCCTTTATTTTCTTGTCTCTCTGTTGCCAAGGACATCTGAATCTGAACATCATTTTTGTTCCTTGTGTGTTGGTGGCTCCCTGCTGTTTGATTCCCCACCTGAAGCCCCAATCTTCTGTTTGTGGCTAATTGTTCCTTCACACTGAGATCAACAGCAGGAGCAACTGAACCCTGAAGAGACAGAAATCCAATTTTAGTGCACACAGCCCTCCCTGATAAACAGCATCTGTGCAGGTGGGATTGGTCTGGGTGAGTTTGTTGTGCTCAGGAGAGGTGCCAGCAGGAGTAAGGTTGTGCCTGAAAGCAGAGGGGAGGTGGTGGAGTTCACTGTTTGCTTGGTGAGCTCAGGGCTGTGCAAGGTGCCAAGCCAACAGTGCTGGAGACAGAAACAAGGCAAATGTGATGGCTGGTGTGTGTTTGTGCATTGCAGCATCCTCTCTGCTTCCAGAGCCTGCCTCCCTGTTCTACTGGAAAAGGCAAAGGGATGGAAGTTGGCACACCTGAAGTGTCATCATTACTGTGAGGAAACCCTGGTAGAGTTGTTTAGGAGTCAGTAAAACTGGGACCCTGGGAGTACAGGAGGACTTGGAGAAGTTCAAGATGGTTTCCACTGGCTGGAAACTATTGCACAGGACAGGGCACCTGTCTTTCCAAAGTCATCCCAGGACTGCAACAAACTGATGTTTCCTGGTCTTATCGATGGATTTCTGAGAGACAGGAGGTTGTGCGGGTTCTGTGCTTTGGGGTTGGGGTTTTTCTGGGACAAGAAAGAGGTGCTTGGTCTCTGTTCTCCCTTCTTGTGCCCCTGGTTGGATCTGGGGGGTTGAGCTTCCACCTCTCTGCCCATCAGTGGTGCCTGTGGAGCTGCTTCACGACAGCTATGAAACCACAGCTGGAGAAGTGTTGGAGAATTGACAACTGCAGAGAGGCAAAAGCAGTGGCATGACATCTCTGAGAGCTGAGAAACTGAGGCTTCAGGTTTTTTAAAAAGTGGGAGTTCTTCCTCCACCAGTATCCATGGCTTTATTTTCTCCCTGAGACACATCTCCAGCCAGCAAGCAGGTGCTGTTTGGTTTTGGATTATTTTTTTAGGCTGTGCTTCCCTCTTATGCATCCAGAAGAGGGTTTGTATTAACCCATTATTACTGTTTTAATTGGTTTCAATCTGTTGTTTCTTGGTTTTCATAAACAAATCTTTGCCTTCTTTGCATTTTTTTAGACAGATTCATTTACATGTTGTATAGAAGAGCTTGATGTTCCAGACTTGCCAAGCTGTGACATATTTTTCCACCAGAAGTCAGAGAAGGGGGCAAGGAGTAGGTTTTTACTTCTGGAGCACTCAGGCTGGAGAGGGTGTGGTGGTTCCAGGTTGAGCTGTGTTTGAGCCTTCAGGTGAGGACTGTGCAATGCTTAAACTACGATAATCCAACTCGGAAATACAGATATTTTTAATACTCATGGTCTAGTTCTTCACCTATGCTTGAATCAACCATTTTCTAGTCGTGTTTCTTCATTGTGTGGTGCCTCAGAAATGAATGTGCCTTTGTCTGCCACAACTTCCAATGCTTTTCCCCCTTTCATCTCCTCACAGAACAGTGCCAAATCCACCAGTACTTCAACAGTTCTTGCAGTTGCATCTCTGTGATAAGTTCACTTGTCATCAGGTTGCTTCAGCTTGTATTTAAAGCTGAAAAATTAGGACTTGGCAGAAAATTCCATCCAATTTTCTACGTCTCGGGGGTCAGGTGAAGTAGCATTTTTGGCACTGAAGATACAGGGTAGCTCTTGGCACAGGGTAAGACTGTGTGTGCAGGGAAAGGACTCCTTGTGTCTCTGTGTGAGTTGTGTGGAGATACTCAGATGGGAAGCTTTGTTCCTGTTTCCCTGGTTAGAGGGGCATGAACTGTGTTCATGTTTCATTTTTCCACAGTGAATTGATTCAATCTGCATTCCCTGAGTTCTGGGTAAGGAATCTGGCTTGAAGCTGCAGAATGCACAGGAGGTTTTCTGTTTGGGTTGGTTGTTTTTTTCAGGAGGACAGGTCAGAGTCACATTGGAAGCTGGAGAAATCTGATTCCTTTGGACATCTGTAATCCACCTTTGTGATGATGTCACATCTCAAAAATGCCAACTTTAAAAATACCTTTTGCAGTGCATGTGATGTGAGATTTGCTTTTTACTTCAAGTAAAGCAAAGATATTTTTTTCTTCCTTCTGGGGGAAGCAAACAGGGAGAAACAGGTCTCACCTTCTGATCTGTCACCATTACCTTGATAAGGAATTCCCCCCAGATGGGCATTTACCAGGAAATGATACAGGGAAAGAAATCCATTCTCTCCTCCTAACCTTTAGTTTGACAGCTCACCCCTCAGAGCATTTCCCACTTGCAGAGTTACCAAGTGCTCCAAACAAAGGAGCTGTGTCATTCCTTCGTGGGAACTGTCCCAGGCTTTGGATCCTTCAGAGGCTGTAGGTAAATGCTGGGTGTTGACACCCTAAATACTGAACCACCTTTTCCAATTTATGTGTTTGGCTGGAGAGCCTTCATTAAGCTCTGCAGATATTCCTGTAGTTTATAAATATTGATGTCAGGGGATTCACAGCCCTTGCTCTTTGCTCCACAAACTTGGTCAGAGCACGGGGCTTGTATTTGCAAATAGAAATGAGCTTATGGGATTTTTTCCTCCTGTGAAATGCTTATGAAAATAGGATGATTTTGTTTTTGGTCTCCTTGTGATTACTTTGCTACAGACCTTTGAATGTCAATGTAATTGGCAGAGTTCCCCACCAGTTTTGAAATGGAGTCAAACATCCCAGTCTATAAATAGAGTGGGAACACTGTGAGTACCTTTTGCTATGATACCTTAATACACTTTTAAGAGATTAACCAAAGTCTGAGTTCAAAGAAGCAATGGTTTGGGTAGTAATACTTTGTTTCCTTTGCAAAATATTATAAACTCCTTGGAGAAAGAAGCCTATCAGTTTAAAAGAGGCAATGCTTTTTGAAGCTTCATTATTTATACAGAGAGAACAATAAGGAAATGTTTTTAATATAAACAGACATGGAAAAATGGCAACATTCATCCAGATTTTTTTAGTGTCTTGTTACAGGATCACATTACCTAAATAGAATGACTCCCTTGCCATATAATCAGTGTGGCAAAAAGGGGATTATAGTTTAATTGTGTTTATGAAGGCCATGTGTGAGCTCTTGATGTCAGATTTGAAAGTAATCATATTTGAGAGAAAATTTTAATCAACTAGCTATATAATTTTGCTAAATCAGAAATTGTTTTCCTTCTCTATGATATTGAAATGTAATTTTTGTCCTTATTCCTGCCCTCCCAGTGTGTTCCCAGAGGAACAACACTTTCTATGTAGTTTGCTGGGGCTTTTTTAACTGTTTGTGCCTCCAGAACTCATCAATAATCAGGATTTTCCTCTGTCCATTGTCAGAGAGCTCAGGCTGCTAGAAAGTGGCTGATGTGTTTTCTGGAATTCTGGAGATTGAAGGGTGTGTGGGAGGGAACAAATGTTGTAGAATTTTCAAACTTCATCCCCTTAGTTCTGTCAAAGCAGGGGATAAAACTCTTCCTCCTACTCCAAGTGTTAGTGCCAGTTAAAATATGAACACTCTGTCTGTCCAGGAATGCTTTTGTCCACACATGGATTAATGGAGGAGAAGTATTAAGAATAATGGAAGAGTAAGAATTTGTAAACCTTGGAGTGACTCTTATTGTCTCCATTTAGAAAATGCTGTGGTGTTCTAATAAACTGACCTGAGGCCCAGCAGTGACCCTTTGCCCTGTAGGTAATGGTAAAATAAATAAGATAATTCCAGGTTAAATGGTTCTGTGTGCATAGGTTTGTTTGGGTTTTCTTTTGGGTTACCAGAAATTAGCCCGATTTAATATGAAAAAGACAAGATTGTTCCCCTTCTTCAAGGGATCCTGTGTGTTTGCATTGGTTTATGGGGTGGTTTCTTTTTTTTTTTTTTCATCTAATGTGAGCCTGTTAAAGATTGGACATTAATAGTGCTGGAATGTGAGTGTTTTTAAAAATAGAAAAATAATTCATGGAGGTACAACTGGTTTTTGCGAACTAAGAATTAAATATCCAATAATGCTCAAAATTATTGAAGTATGTGCACATCTTTCCTTACCCAGTAAAGACAGTCCCTAATTATTAAATTGGAGCTGTTACTTACTATATTAACCTGCAGTAAACTTAATCCTAAGAATTGGAATGTTTGAAGTGTAATTTTGGTTTGAGAACTTTTTTCTTCTGCCTGATGGGAAGTTGTTTTTAACTTAGACTGTGAGTACTGTCTCTCCATTTTCTTACAATATTATCTTCTAGTTCAGGGTGAAATCTTCATATTTTTGCAGAATTGCTGATTCTGCCATGACTTGAAGAACATGAGAAACAAAGTCTGCCAACTTGTGTGGAAAAAAGTGTTGTAGCAGGAGATGTGGCTTTTTCTGTTCTGGAAACTTGTTTTGATGCATGAACTGACAAAGTCCAAATCTGCTGCTGCCTCTGCTCCTCCCTCAGATCAGTCTCAGCTGAGTCTGGTCCCTTACTTTGGTTGTGAACTCACCAGTGCTGGCAAATCTTCCTGTTTTAGGGGTCATTCTGTCCTACAGTTGATTTTTTTTTTTTTTTTTTTTTGTGCTAAATTCTGTGTTGGTGCTTGACAGCAACTTCTGACAGTGCTCCAAGACTTCAAACTAACAAAAAAAATCTCAACTACAGAACAGAATAAATAAGTTGTTTTGTTTGATTTGGTTTTTTACCTGGCAAGAGGAACTGAACACATCTGCATTCAGATGTTGGACTCCTAAGTGGGATGGTACAGCCTCACTAACTTTGTCATTAAACAGATTGGTTCAATTTAAACATGGGTGTTCCCAGGAGGAGTAGGGGAGTATTTCCCATCTGTGTGGAACTGGTGTGGCTTCATCTGCAGCACAGTATGTTACTCTGACAGATGCTGGAGGGACTGGGGGGTGTTGAAGGGAGAGGGTGAGGAAATGGGCAGGATGAAGTTCTGCAGACACTGAGATGGGTCATGGTACTGCTGGGTTGCACATCCCTAAGGAGCCTTCCTGCTTCCCAGAGTCTGCTGCTGGCCCTGGGAAGTGCCAGGTCACCGCCTGTGGTGGTGGTGTGATCTGGGATGCAGCTGGGAGAAGATGAGCTCTGTGCTCATCCTAGAGAGAGAGTCAGCACATAGGGCAGGAAAATGTCTAAAAGTGCTGTGTTTTATCCCCAGGAGAGTGCAGTGGGTTGAACTGGGGAGCAGGGGAGTGAGAGCTGCAGGAAGGTGGGCAGGAGCTCAGTGTGAGGGTGTTGCCTGCCAAGGAGGAGAGAGGTGCTGTGCTGCCCCTGCTCTGAGGATCCCTTGGCAGGAGGTGCCTGCCACTCACAGAGGTCCTGCCTGTGATAGGCAGCCACTTCACGGTGTGTGTCAGATTTGTGTTCTTTTGCTGTGACCTGACAGGTCTGTTGGCTTTTCAGGCATTTCTGTCCTTCCCTGTAGAGTCATTTTTTCCTCTTCTCTTGTTCTCTTGCCCCTGTCTTTCTGTCTCTTTAGTGAGACTTTTCATTTTCCTGTGTTCAGCAGGCTGCAGGATGACTTACTGCCTCTGTACCAGCTGGTCCTGCAGGATGGCTTGGTCTCTACAGCTCCTATCTGGCCAAAGCCCTGCAAAACTAAAAGTAAAACTTGTTGCTGCTTGGTGTCTTTGGTTTGGCACTTATTATGCTTCTCCTCTCTTTCACTGACAAGCCTGACTGTTCTGTGACCTTTTGAACAGCCCTTGGAGGTCTTTAGCATGGAGGATATACTTCAGGTCAGCTGAAAAGAGGAGAAAAGGCCCTTTCTGCCCAGTTTGAGCCTCCTCGTGGTTGTTTACTAAAACCCTGATGAACTGCTGTGTTCTGCAAATGTGTTTGTGAGGACCAGGAGGTTCAGAGAGAAGAGTGCTCTCTGTTCATAGTGACAGTGGAATGGGGCCCACTGGGAAATCAAGTCATTAATTTTATTAAGAAAAAAGTATGGAGTTGTGTGGGAAATTTCTGTGACAGAGAACTTACTGCAGAGTTCTGGCCTGTCACTTGCTGTACCGAAAACTCTTATGTACTTCCTGGGGATTTTGTTGTTTGCTTAAAAATGTAAACCATCTCTGTGGAAGTTTCTTGAGGCTGGCTCCCTGCTTTTGGGAAAAGTTTAATTTTCAAATTTTCTCTCTTCTTATTTGATTGATACAAGTCTCACAGGCTTTATTTCCGATGCTACCTCAACCTCGTTCTTGCTTCTCCAAACTGAGCAGCAAAGCTCAAACACTCTTAGATGACAAATACAGAGAATTCCTTGTAAGCATGAGCAGTGACAAAGAAATTGGGGAGTGAAGGGAGAGTCTTCACAACTGACGGTTCCAGAATCCTTGTGTCACTCCAGAGATTTTTCATTATGTTCTTGTGTTGGTTCTCTGTGGGACATCTTGGGCATGATTATCATATTTCATACAAGGAATTTTGTGTTTTGAATGGTTTTAAGGAGGTTGCAATGGATGTTCTTTGCTGGTTGTCTGTACCTGTTTCTCTGCCCTCCTCTTGGCAGTACCACTTCACCTTTGGAGGCTCATGGTTCTTCTGCAAGACTTCTAAAAGAGGGGGGGCGTATTCTCTTCCCAGCCAAAGGCATCTTCCAGTGTGACAATCCAGTGGTTTCTTACCAGTGTCAGTGGATGCTCAGTGGTTTCCATGCTGGGATTCTGGGACAGGTTGCCCCAACTTTGGATGGCTCCTCTACTCTGATGATCCTGTTCCTTAACTGGAGATTCACAAACAATTGGTTCAACTAATTAATCAAAGCCAATTCCTTTCCCTGCTGCTTACATTCTCATTTGATCTTTGTGCTGAGCTGTTTTTGGATGATGGCTGGCTAAAAACTACTTCTGGGCAGGTGGTGGGGAGAGCTTGGTAGTGTTCTGCTGGTTAATGGTGTGGGAGAAGTACAAGTGTCAGTGCAAAAGAGATGAGGAACCAGGAGCTGCAAGTGAAGCTGAGGAGAAAGGGCTGTGGCTGCAGTCCCTTCTTGAGCAGATCCAGCTGCCAGTGGAAGGGAGGAGAGCTGCTCCCCCCTCCAGCTGTCTGCTGCTCTCCTGATGCTAGTTTTGGAGTTTGTTGGACCATTTCTTGAGTGGATTCAACTTCCTAACCCAGCCCAACCTTTCACTGACGTCATGGTTTGAATCAGCTTGGGGAGGGAGGGGCCCTTAACTCAGTGATGGGGTTGGGAGTGAGAAAAAAGGGTTTGGGGAAAATGAGTATGTGCTAATTGCTTTAACCAGGCTAAACTCCATGCCAGTGAAAGAGAGGCACCCAGAGCTGTCCTGGATCCTTGAAGGTGGAAGGGAGAAAGTGCAAATTGATGGAACAAGCCACTGGACTGGTTAAAGAAAAGCATAGCAAATTCCAACGGCTTCAACTTGCTACTTAAGCACCAAAAAGATTAAAAAAAATCTTTAGCTGCTGAAGTGATTGTTCTGTGTTGGTTCATCACTTCGCATCCTGTGGCAGCAGTATTTTTGTGCCTGTGTCAGGTGCTCACAAGTCAGAAGTACAAAGCAAGACTAAAGTAAACAATAGCAAGGGAAACCGGACTTGAATATCTCAGGGATTAGAATTTTCACTGGTGAAGCTTTTACTCTGTTTTGGATACTTTAATTAGAAGAATAAAGTGCATGTAGACCTCTCAGGTTATAGAGGACATGGTAATACTCACTTCTGTTTCAGTTTTTGACTTCCAGGATGGATGTTTTTTCTTTAGTATAGTTTGTTGCAGTTACAATGTGTTTTTATGTTGTCTATAGAAAGAGAAATAAAAACATGTAAGGAGTTCAACTTCTTAAAAAAAATCTCATTTGTATCTTTTTGCCCCATGTTGTCTTTAACTGCAGAATAGTTGCCTGGCTTTGAAAGGAGTTTCTCTTGGACTTCTTCCCTTTGGTTACCGTTATAGTTCATAAATAATTATTCAAGAAAGGCATCTTTGCAGTGTCCTGTGCTTCTTTCAAAGTTGGGACAGGATGGGATCTTCTGGCACAATTCTCCTCTTGGCCTCGCTGTCTGAGTGAAGCAAATGCAAAGCTGATACGAGGTACTAATGCTGCTGCCAACTTCAGAGGCTGGGGTTTATAGGACATTGAAGCCTTCCTGTTCTCTGGGAAGGGTTGCAGGCATTGTGGGCACAAACCTGGTTTTTATTATTTGGCTGATGCAGGCTTCATTCTTGAATGTACATCCTCCTCTGCCAGCCCTGTGGAATGTGGTAAAAACTCAAATTTGTGGCTTTGAGTCAATCTGCACAAAGCTGCACATCCTTGGTGCACCTGTGTGTCCTCTCAGTCCTCACCCACCTAACTTAAATCATTGATGAAAAGGAAGGCATTGCAGTTTTTTACACATTGCAGTCTATTGAATAATTTTATTTTTTTTTTTAAAAAGCGTAAGCAACCTGCACTTCAAGAAAAATCTAGTGTAATTAGTTTTAAATCTTGGGGGGTGGGAAGTCATGCAAGGAGATGGCAAAGTAAGGTAGTAATAAACTTCTAATTTAATAAAGTCTAGCACTTCTCCATGGAAACAATCTCTAAACTGAATGGCTTTTTGCACAATAAAATATTGCTTTCTGGAGAGGGGAATACAAATTTGGTATTTTTAAAACCAGTGAAGTTTCACTCTTCCCTCCTGTCTAAAGACCATCAAAAATCAATTTCTATTCTGTGTTTCTAAATTTAGGATGACAGTCTGAGCAATCTAGGTTTTTTAAAAAGAGCAAAACCAGTAACTCCTTCACTCCCTCACTACCCTAAGACATGTATAGCAGCACCCCTTTAATTGGAGGCAGATAAAGGAACTTTTTTTGTGCTCTCTGTTTTCATGGTGGCTATTTTGCAAAACTCATCTTAGGTGTTGTTATCAAAAATATACACACTGTGAAAACTGACAGAGTAAGCAAATAAAGCACAGAAAATAAAGGCTTTGTGTTAGGGAACTGAACAGGAGTGCTAGAGCTGAGTCTAGAAGGAACTCAGTCTTGTCCGTTCCTGTAATTTTTCTCCCTTCCTCACACCACCTCTAACCCAACATTCTCATGCTTGCAATGAATTTCATGTTTTTAGGTACTATATGTAAAATGTCAGAGATATGACTTCAGGGACTGTGAACATGCAGGTGCTTTGATAGCCTGACATGAATTATGCTTTCATAGAAGTGGTGTGTGTATATTACTAAATTCTGTAAAGAAAAATAACCCTTGCTTGGACGAGTGCTTGGAAAACTGTTCTACTCTTGCCACTCTACTCTTGCTGGAGTGTCCTTCACAGAACAGTGTCACGTGGGCACTTCAAACCCTCATTTTCTTCGTTGCCTCCCTACCCTAATGCAATTTTAATAACATACAGCCCAGGACAGTGAGCTGCCCCTTAGGAAGACGTGATCCTGACTCGTAACTGCGTTGGGTGGTCCCACCTCCCGCCAGTGCCTTCTCAGTCAAACCTCAAACAGTCTCCCTACCACTTCTTTTTTTTTTTTTCTTTTTTAAAAACCTCATTCTCAAAACTACTCTTTGCCAGCAACATTAGGGTGCTAACCCTTGTGTTGTGTGTGTTTCTCCCTCTCGAAGCCGCCCCGCTGCTGCTCTATGCCAACCGCCGCGACCTGCGCCTGGTGGATGCCGCCCACGGGCGGGAGAACGCCACGGTCCTGGTGGCGGGGCTGGAGGATGCGGCCGCCGTGGACTTCGTCTTCGGGAAGGGCTTGATCTACTGGAGCGACGTGAGCGAGGAGGCCATCAAACGCACCGAGTTCAACCGGTCGGGGGGCGTGCAGGACGTGGTGGTGTCGGGGCTGCTGTCGCCCGACGGGCTGGCCTGCGACTGGCTGGGCGAGAAGCTCTACTGGACGGATTCGGAGACCAACCGCATCGAGGTGTCCAACCTGGACGGGTCGCTGAGGAAAGTGCTGTTCTGGCAAGAGTTGGATCAGCCCCGAGCCATCGCCCTGGATCCCGGAAGGGGGTAAGTCTTTGTCAAAGCCAAGTTGCTACAAGTATCAAAGCTTTGGCTGTTTGGTGTTTGTCGAGGGATTCTAAATGTGTGATGGTGCCGTTGTGGAAGTTACCTTAAGCCAGTTTGCATTGTTTGCTTCTCTTTCTCTTAGTGTGATTTGCAAACTGTTTGCCCTTCTGAAATGGCGTGTGTAACGGTTCGTGGACAACTAGGAATTGCCAAAAAATGCACCAGAAAGTGCTTTTGGTCATAGTGCAGAAGACTTATATCAGAACTTTCCATTTCTGTTAGACTTAGTGCAATCTGCTTTGCTCCAAGGCCCAGCAGCTGTGTGTGGACAGACAGGTTTGTGCCTCTCTGACGTGTCAAGTAATGATATTTTTGAACTTTAATCGTTATGGATATTCATGTTTTGTTGAAGCATCTGAAGAAATGAGAGAAATCGATACACTGTATTAATAACAATTTGAGATGTGTTCTGGTATTTAACCAGAAAATTTATAGAAAGGTTCCTCTCCCCCTTGAGGAACTTGTGGTTTAAAAAATCCTGTATTTTGGCTTAGCCCATACTAGAACTGATGTTGATTTTTCTTAGCTCTCATTAGGGTCTCTGGATGTGTCTTACAGTGTAATCTTTTTGCTCTGTGCTTGGGACAAAGTAGTGTTTGCCAAAAATGCAAACCTCGGTTTTTGGTGATGTTACATCAATGGTCAGATTGAAGTTACCCCATAGGCAGTGAAAAGTGTTTGTCTCTCTCAAAGTGGAAAACTAATGCTGTGTAGCCTTTTGACAATTTTTTTATCTGTAATATAGAACTTATCCATATTATCTTTTTTTTTTCTTTTCTCTGAACAAGAAAAAGAATTAATCTATTATGTTGCCATTTCATGTATTTTTTTAAGCCAACTTTGTTCTGGGGAGAGAAATTAGTGCCTCATTTCTATGTAAAGATGAGGGTTGTCTTCAGCTGCTTGCCACTTTTCTGCATTATAATTTGTATTTGGCTCTATTCCTCCAAAAGAGGAAAACCTCTGCAAAACATGGCTCCACAGAAATATCATCTCTTGAGTATTTTCTTCCAAAGTCTCAATAGTACTTTGACAATTTATAAACAGAAAAGATATTTATTTTCTGTTACATATATTTCAAGCTTTAGAAATAAAAGGATGGATTTATGCATTTCCTATATATTTGCAGCTTGTAAGTTGGAGCCTTTGGTTAGTTTTATTAGATTCTAAAACCATTTAAGAATGCATGAATAGTGTGATGCTCATGCTTCTTCCACCCACCATCCCCAAACTGTGAGAAACAGGAAGGAAAAACACCATCAGGGTGGTTTGGATTTGGCTTGTAACCAGAGAGACTGAGATTCTTGTTACTTAGGAATGACTTGTTGAAAACATAAGAATGCCTCCTTGGCAATGAAATGTTGAGAACAGTATAAACTAGCACTTGAATAATGCATTTTCTTGTGGTGAAAATGAAATGTTCCTTCAATATTCTGGTCCTTTCAGCAGTCTCTCTGCTGTAAGATGTGCAGTGGTTGTTGTTGGAAGGTCACTACTCAGTGCTGTTGTGGTGGTTTGGAGGGATGGGATTGGGCTCCTCCAGAGCATGGCACAGAAATAGTTGAGGCAGTTAAAGAAGTGGGTTTGTAGCCTTTGCTACCCCTGCCCAAACTATCAGGTCACTGTGTGGGAGGTTCTACGTGTCTCTGAGACGCTGGAGCAGAAGTTAGACTCAATTCCCTTGTCTGTTATCAATAAGGAGAAATGCCATAGATTGACTAATGGAAAATATTTCTTAGTTGGTGACCCAGACACAGCAGCCAGGTCTGATTTTCACTCTCCTGTTTTCATCTCGGAAGGCATTAGAGCATCTGGATTTTCCTTACCACCCATCTCCTACACACATTCTGAGCCTCGAGCTTCTCATTCCTCTCATTCACACACTACAACTTACTTTAATCTTTTCAATTTTAGTTGTTCTGATGATAAAATACCTTGTGTGTGTGGCAGGAGAGAGGAGGGACCTCAGACGTGAGACCCTTAAATAAGATCAGCATAAGGAATAACAGTGACACTGCAGTGCCAGGAGAGGCCCAGGTGTTAGATCACCGGCTGTGGGAGAGCACCAGATCTGAGAACAGCTCACAGGAAGGTTGAGCAAGTGGAAAAGAGGTTTTTCTGCTTCAGCACTCAAGATTAAAAAATAAAAAAGGAGCCAGTACTGCTTGGAAATGCAGTATTGTATATTTGTACTGCTGTTTGCCCGTTTTAATTTGTACAGCACTTTTGTCCTCGTGGAAAAGACTTCATTGTCCTAGTTAATTCCCCAAAAATTACCCTTTAGACAACTTGATCAGCTTTCTTCCTAAGGAGCCCTGTCAAAATGAGCTGGCTTTTCTCACTTCTGGATGCATTGTTCCCCACAAAGGGAATTTTAAGTGCCTCCTAGAAGTGGTGACTAATTGCTTGCTTTTCAGGACATGTTTTAAATCAAGTGACTATATAGAGTTACCTTAATTGTTAAGCTCTTGTAAAACTTCTGGGTTGTAAAGGTTTTCAGTTAATGAATGGAATTAAGAGTACAAAGAGCTACAACACTTTTTATGGCAGCTGAAGTTGATTTCTGGATGACGTTCTCTGCGTGTTGGGGAAGATCTTCAGGTTTCGTGGGCACCCCTCCCCCAACAGAATTGCTTTTTTTCGTGCAAAACCTTTGCAGGGAACGAACATTTTCTTTATGGACCTACTTCTTTTGTTTCTTTGCAAGTTGGAAACTTGTGTCTGAGCACTTCAAGCACAAAAAGCAACTGTAGGACAGGACTTGTCACAGAAGATTCCTGGGAACTGGTAGCACTTGGAGTGGTAGAGGTTATACAGGAGCATAAGGAGAGTGACATGGACACTCCCAGTTAACAGTTATGGTACCTTTGATTTTGGGAAAGAAACAACTTTAAAAATGAAAAAATTTCAGAATTCCTTTATCAATCCACTTGTATAGTGAAGGGTTTCTAGTTTGCATGCAAGTTAATACTGTATAAAAGGGCATTTTAGATGTGAATTCCCCAAATAATGCAAATAACTGAAGGCTTTGCTTCATGGCTTTTCTTGCTGGATGCCATCTCTCCCTTGGGCAGGTTGCTTCTGCCTGAAAACCTTTCTGCTGTTCCTCTGCTGACAGTAACATTTCACAGGTGGCAGATCAGAGCACTCAGCTCCCCCCGTGCTGTGCAGCCTGGCCTGTGTCCTAAGGAGTTCATTCTGAGGTTTCATAGGTGACGTGTAGGCAAGTGTGAAGCTGATAGGAGATCTGCAGAGTGTTGTGATACTGGCAAAGAGATTTCCAAGGTGTATTTAATCTTTCTTCACCTAAGGAGGCTCTGTTGATCAAAAGATGTTGCTTGCAAATACAGCCCTAAATTCTGGGATATTAAAAAACCCACAAGGGTATTTTTTGGTTACTTAGAGATCATTAAGGCAACTCAACAGATTGCAACAGTATTGCACAGGGTGCCTTGATGGAGCTGCATCAGGAGTGGTCTCCCTTGCCTTTTGGGCTGCACGTTACTCGTGGAACATGTAAAATGCAGCAGCACTGATGCTCCTGGTAGGTGGGTAATCCCAGCACAGGGACATTGGGTGACCTGGATCCTCAGCCTGGAGTGTCCCAGAGCTGTTTCTGAAGGACGAGGTGGCTGGGACTTGGCTCTTGCTTCTGTGGCTGCTGGAAACAAGGTCAGACACTGCGCACTTACTGTAATGGCACTGAATATTCACTGTAGGGCTTCACTGGTTTGGTTTCCTTTGGGTTTGTTTGAATCTCCTTGGCAGTCAGTTGATTTTCAAAGTTTGTCACAAAACTTTGCCAAGTTTGTTTGAGATTTGTTGTGTGTGGTTCATGTGGTGCTGGTTTCCAGTCCAACACCAGGATATTTCCATGTTGGAGAGATGCTTTAACTGTAAAAGTTTTGTTTTACTGCACAGCCCACATTGTGAGTTCCTTTCTCATCATCTTTTCTCCTCGTGTGAAGGAGGAGGTGAAGGAAGGCAACCAGAAACCCACACATTTAAAACAGAGTGAGGACTTGGAGAGGTGACCTCTCCTGTAAATCTTGCTGTGCTGGTTTTAGATGTTACTGCCACTGTCTGCCTGTCCTCACCCTGCTGCCAGAGGTTACCAGCGACTCAAAGGAACATCCTTGCCAATGTATTTTCTGTATTTTGCAGGTGTTTTACCTGCTTTCCCCTTTGTGGAAAGAGATGGGAGAGGTTTGGTTTGCTAGAAATCAAAAGTAGAGTGCACAGAATTGATTTGTGCAGGACAGATGTTTTTTATAGACTCTCATAACAAGCTGGAGGTGCTTTTAGCTGGAGGCAAGTTTGGAAACAGTCCTTCAACTCCACCTCCTTCATTCAGCTCTTTGGCTAGAAAACAAGACTGTGGCCCAAATCAGCTGGGAGCTGAGCTTTCCTGCCTGCCAGCTTCCCTGTGAATCAGCAGCATCTTGAAGCACTGCAGAGTTTGTCAAGTTAACTGGTTTTTTTTTTTTAATTTTATCTTCAGTTTCAGACTTGCTGCAAGATGTGAACCTGGTGTGTGACGTGATAATCAGTTGAAATTTAAGGGGGTTGTTGGCCTGTCCTGTAACAGGTACCTCAGTGTTGCAGTAATAATGGGGACAGGAATTAGAAATTTATGCCACTTGCTCTGCAATATCAATGCATACTTCAGATATTTGCATGCAGTGTTACTAAATAAAGTTGGAACTGAGTATTTAAACTGAGGTAGTAATTTCTGGTCTACATGAATAACCTCTGGTGATGAGTCCTTGGGCATGCTTCTGTATCTGCATTTTCAGTCCCTGCAATTATAACTCAGCACCCAAGTCTAGACTCTGAGGATTGTTGAATTTAAAAAAAGAAAAATCATTATTTCAGACTTCTGTTAAGCATGACGTTAATTAAAAAATATTTGTTCACACACTTATAAAAATTAAAATAATCCTAAACCAACTTTTAATAACTATTAACAGAAACTCAAAGGGACCATGTTAATTTACAGCAGGAGTTATAATCTGATATGTTGTTCATTGTGTGCTCTTGCTTGGGAAGTCCAAAGTAGCATTGCTTGTTAAGGAGGCAGAAAGGCTGCAAAGGAATGTCTGTGAAGTTTCTGGGGAAGGGGCCAGAGTAAAAAAACCCCTACAAATAATCCTGCTCTCCCACAGTGTAACTCATATTAACTTGGCAGTGTTTGTCAGGAAATCATTAGTTCAGAATCCATGGCAGCTATTGAGACTTGTAGCAGGGAGCTTGGGATTGCTCCCTAAAAACATTGCAGCTGGCTGAGCTTACTCATGATTTTATACTTCAGATGAGGGACAAGTTTTGTTTGTGGCCTCTTTGCTGTTGGAAGGCAGGATATCCCAGAGGGGACAGTGATGAGCCTGGCACACAATGGGTGTTCCAGCAGAAATGCTCCTGAACACATTTTTGGGCAGAATTAGCCTTTAGTGATTATAGCTCATTGCAGTATGGTTTGAACTCTCTTGGTGCATCCTGCAACCATCCCCTTCCCTTTCCAAATCAGCTCCACTGTTACAAACACACTTTCTGAGGTGACATGAAATTATACTGGTCTGTGTTGGAGAAAATGGAGCAGAAGGTCACCTTTGTTAAGCATTGGATTGATATTGTTGACAAAAAAAAAAGAAGAGATTGATTTATGGCTCATTTCTCGAAGACAGCTGATAAATTCCCTTAGCAGCATGATTTGAAACAGACTGATAATATTCTTTAGGTAAACTAGATTAAGCGTGTTTAAAAAATTAAGTCAGAGCATTTGTGTTTGTAATTTAGGCACAATAAAGAAAAGTCTATAGAAGAACCATCTTCCTTTGGCTGTGTTTCTGGAAAAAATAAGACTATCCCTGTGGAGAATGAGTTTATTTTAGTACTGTCTTCTTTGCAGAAGGGTCACATCAAACATGGTCACAGGATAATGTGTTGTACAGAGGATGCTGAGCAAATGCAGCCTTTACAGTGCAGCTGCTGAGAAAGGAGGACACACCAGGGACAGGTGCTGAGGTGGCCTCACAAAACACCTAAATGAGCCTTTGGGAACTTGTGTGGTGACCCCAGGACAGGACTGGTTCCCATTACAGGCTGCCAGGGTCTGTCAGCTGAGCCTGTATCTGCACCAGAACTATGTGGCCCTGTCAGGATCTCTGTGTGTCAGACCTGAAAATGAGGTGAGCAAAGCAAAACAAAGTGCTTTGGGTTTCTGCTCGACACTTGGAGAGAAAGCAATTGGTCCTTTTAACTCTTTGCTGTGTTCCTGCAGCCTGAGTTGAGGGTTTGTGCTCAGTCTGTGTCTTCGGCAGGGGATGCCCCCTTTCCAGGCTGCTTTTAAAACATCTGGCCCAGTTCTGTAGTGACAGAAAGCCATAAGGAAATCCAGAGCCTTGACAGTGGGAGCAGAGACCCTTCAGGGATGCTGCTCCCCAGTCATGTTCTACATTTTAAATTGGGTGCTTTAAATGCTTATGTGTGGGTGAGAACTATTCCTAATGTGTGTTTGTGGTGTCTGTGTCTGGCTAATTATAGCTTATACTTGAAACAGTCTAATTGTGATCCACCTTAACACCTAAACCCCAAACAAACTCCCAAAACACCTCTCCCCCCAAAAAAAAACTCCCCAACCCAAAAACCAAACACAAACAGCAAAGCGCCAAATGCCCATAAATATGGAAACCTTTTTTTCCCCTTGGTTTGGTGAGCAGAAACATAAAGAACAGTAACTTCTCTTCTGGACCTTCATGGTTTCATTAGAATCCTTCTAATAACACTCTGAAAAAAAACAGCAAGTCAGCATTCTGGGCCTCTCTCTTCCACCCTCCTCCCCCACCTCCTTTCTTTCCCCAGGGTTGTTTAACACATACTTTACATTTTCATTTCTCATTTTCATTTCTCATGGGAACCGTGTCGCTTCTCACTTTTACATCTTAATTCCATGTTTCAGCATCAAGTATTAGTTGTATTAAGTTTTCTCTGTCACTTCAAGCAAGAAATGGTAAAGATGGCAAATGATACAACTAAGAACACTGTTAAGTCAAAGGGCTTTTTTTCTGAGTAAATCTGTTAAGTGTGGAATTTATTTTTCTTATGTAAAGGATAAGGGTGATCTCTGCTCTAGCAGATTGTTTAAAAATTCTCTTAAAATTCCAGAAAGCCCTCTTGCAAATTAAGCTTCTGTAATTTATTTTTTTTGCTGTGTATTACAGTGATGCATATTAAGATCTGCAATTCCTGAGTGGAAGATTCTTTTACTGAAAACACCTATGTTTGTCCTAGAATAAAACTCTGCCTGGTGTCACAGTCTAACCTCCTGGTTAAACTCTGGCAAACTTACTCCTGTAACAAAACATGCTGGTTTGATATTTTTATTATTACCAGCATATATTTTTCTTGTGTTTTAAACAGTCATAATGAATAAATAAATAATATTACCAGGCTGGTTCTCACAGTTCAAGACCTCCCAGAGCCAGAAATGGCAGCTGGAGGTTCTGACCAGGCTTTTCTCTCTGCTCAAGTGTAAGAGTGAGGGGGAGGCTTTGCTAGAAGGGGTGTCCAAGCCAACCCTCATCCCTGAGCTGGCAGGAGTGGGATAGCTTGGCCAACATGTCAGTGCTGTAACCAGAGACCTGCCCTGGGGGAGGTCTGATTGCTGCTCAGAACCACTAAGAGCTTGAGCATTCAATAAATTATACAGCCCTAATCAAGGTTTTATAATGACAAACCAAGTTTGGACTGAAATGATGGATGCTAGGAAAGCATGGGAGTACAGTGTGTTCTTGGGGTTTGACAGAAATTTGTTACTTAACTAGAGAAGAATTGTGATGGTTTTCTGTTTCAAGGCAGAAATGAGACTTGGAAAACTGAGTTCCCAAACTGAGGCAACTCAGACTTGGAAAACTGAGTTGTTTGTATAAATATATTTGTTTTAGTGTCATTAACATTGGTGGTCTCTCCTCAGCTTGTGACCAGAGCATTTTGCCCACTGTTTAGGAAGCAGCCAAAGGGCAGTTTTAGTGATAACCACAAAATGTAAACAGAGTCTCTTTGCTCCCAGTCCCAAGTTTCCATATCTAAGGCCGATTCCCTATAAACCCAATATGGCCCTATTATTGCAAATTCTGTCTTTCTCCAGTGGGAATAGGATTGAAGATGCCAAAGGGGCACCTGTGCAACAAGGTGGGGAAATGCAGATTCTTGAGCTCTATCTCCTGTGTAAGTTGTCACTCTTGTTTTTGAAGCCTGGCCCTCTGCAAACAACTGCTGCTGATCTAAAGCTGGAATCTGAGTCACACACATGAATTTCTCATGTGTGGCTGTGAAAGCATCAGGTGCTTTCTGTGACTCTTCAAAATACACAACACGTCTTAAAGGTCTTTTCCATCTCTTACCCCACCCACCTGCATGGTCTGTAAAACCTCCCAAAGCATTTTTGCCTGTTCCCTTCACCCTCCTTGTAACATATTAAGAGCTGCCTTGGGGAAGTTGCCCTGTGGAATAATGATGTGCGACTTTGTAAAGATGATGGGGTACATCATGTTATCCCACATGTGAGCACTGTCGTCTCATGCAAGTGTATGTATGAATATTTTACCTGCAGAGTTCACCAGTCTGACATGAACAGTGCATCCACCAAATGACCTGTGCAGAAAAAGTGCCTGGGATCTGTTACAGGAAGGAGTTTCCAAAAAACTTGGTTTGGCTGTAGGTCTCTCAAAGACCTTGGACTTGGATGTTTTTCTTCCTTAGCAGTTTGTGATCCTGGAGCTCAGGGACTGGAGTAGCTGCCCATGTGTTTGGAAAAGATGGAATGCACAGAGGCTTCTTAAGGTGCTCTAACAGTAAGTTTATGAAAATCAGAAGTAAAAGTTGTCATATTGGCAAATGATGCCTCTTTGTGTAGAGCAGCAGAACTCCTGCATTTCAGGAGAGAAAAAACAAAAGAAAATGGCCCTAAAAAACTAAACAGGTTTGACAAGAACACTCCTGAAATCAAGTGGAAGGTCATCTGTGGTGGTTACTTGATGCTTAAAGCTTGACTTGAGTGTTGCTTGTCTAATCTTATGCTCATGAATGATTTGGCATGAGTCTTCTGTTGCTGATTTCCAAGACTGAATTTGTTTGGGGATTGTCATTCCTGAAGTCAAAATTTCCTGCTCCAATGAGAAAAACAACAACCTGTTTTGTGCCAGTGAAGAAATCTACAGAACCAGATTTAGCTATAAACTAAATTTATGAAGTGAATATACTTAAGTTGTGCTAATGGAAGAGTCAATATTTTTCTGAAAATAGTTGTACTCAGTGAAGTTTCTGCATTTAAAAAAAATATGGAAGCAAATATTTCCATTTTAAAGTGGAGGTAGATGAGCCTTTTTTATAAAATATATTTATCAAGTTCATCTAATTGTGCCATTCTTCTCTTTCCTTCTCTGCTGTCCAGTTTACCCCCATGACATACATCATCCACTCTTCCAACTTTTAATTTTCAAAGTATGCTTTACCATCAACTTTGGGAGGCAATGTATATAATAGAAGCACCAGGGGTTGTGTCTTTTAAGTGCTTTTCCTTCTTTTTTCCACAGTGCCTTTAAGATGCTTCCTAGAATCTATCCTGTGAAGTGTCTGGTTTCTCAGGCTGGCTTGTTGTGGTTGACCATGAAGCTTGGGCAGATAAAATCACAGCATCAGTAGTTGCTTTGCCATAGCTGTGCTGTTGTGGTTTTGCACAAAGAGAGTTTGTGGCATTCCAGTGTCCAGACCTTAATGGTTGTTTTCTTAGTGCAGGACAGAGATGCTACATAAAACTTCTTTTCAGGAACTGCTGGATATCAATTCAAGGTTTTCCCCTGGAGATAGTAAAGGATATGGATAAGCTTAATCTGTGTATTTTTTCTGTTCAATAAAGGAGCACCAAAAGCACCTTTGTAACAGTGCAAGTGATCATTGCTCTCCCCCATGTGAGAATATGCCAAGTTTGATTAGTGGAGTTCAGCTGAGAATTTGAAAAATTAATAAGTTAATTTTATACTTGATACTTTTAAAAATTCATTTTAGCAAAAAGAATGGCTGCATTTTCCTTTTGCACACGTGTCTCTTCCAAATACATTGTTCTCGTGAGCCATGAAATTTGCTGGGTTTGTGATTTCCCTTCGGTGTGAGCAGGGCCAAGAAGTTCACATGAATGTAAGACACAGCTTGTCAAACACATGTTGTGGATGTTTGACTCATGTTTTTGTGTCAGAGAAGTTCTGGGCCCTTTTTTTAGAAACAATAAGAAAAGTCTATGAGAACAATTGGCCTTTTCATGGCTGGCTTTGAAGACATTACATGACTTGTTTCTTCACTTCAGCCTGTCCCTCTGGATTTATGAAGTAGCTGGCATCTGTTTTCTCAGCACTGTTGAGAGCTGTGTACTCATCTTCACAAAGATAGTTTGGTGTTTGCTTTGTGTTGCCAGCTGTGGAGTTTTCAGTCTTTTTAAAAAAAATAAAATAAAAATTTAATGCTCCAAAATCATGGAATGATATAAAGAATGGATATATGCCAAGAGCGAACAGAGAAGCTGTAGGGAAACTATGTACACAGCAAACCTTTTGACCTTAAATAGTTTTATTTCACCTAGAATTGCCCTGTTTTGCATAACCACAGCTGACACTGTTCCAAGGTAGTTGTGTTTCTGTGCCTGACAAGAAATCACGTGAGTTCATAAAGTGGTGATTTATGGTCAGGTGCAGTCCCACCTAGACCTTTGTAGGCTGAGTTATGCAATTCCCATGCCCTGTTACAGAGTTAATGTGATTACACCACCCCACTCAGTGTTGCAGCAATGGGAACTGTTGACAGGAATGGCCGTGCTCAGTTTTACTTCAGAACTTAAGTGTCTTTATTTATCCATGACCTTTTCTTTCATGGATAGACTTGTTACCTTTTTTAGGATTCGAGGTGCTGGAAGTCGTTCTTAAAAACTGACGTTCTCTGTGGTCAGCTGTTGATTTTAGGGATGGCATGGACAGCATGCTGGTTTGGGGCCCTTCAGCAAAGGGTAAGTGCAGTTCAGTACTGAGGGAATTCTGTCAGTTCTTTCAGAATTCAGGTTTATTTTAGTCTTTTTCACAGGTTTCACTGAAGTGGTTTGTGTCCATCACTCTCTTAACTGTTGAAGTGGGAAGGTATGAAAGTGGAGTGGGAAGATTGTAGGTTTGCACTTTAAAAAAACCCACAGTACTGAAGACACTGTGACTTTATCACATCATGAACACCAAACTCTGGGTTTTTTCTCCTTTCTACCACTTCTTTGCAACCAAAATGTTTCACTACTGTTCCTCTTGTCAGAACTGTATCATAAAAGGAAACAAACTTTTTTTGTTTTGACAATGACTTTTTAAGAGTTCTGCTCTTTCAGCCTTTAATCTGCATTGTAGTGTTTTGTCTGTGTCACTCTTGACATGTTTCAGAGTGCACTGAAGGAAGTTGTTTAGAGAAGCAGTTCTTCTATTTCTTCCTTCACAAGCACAAGAATGGGCAGAATGTGTCAGCAGAAGGTGGAGGATCCCACAGACAAACTTTTATCCTTGAGAGAAGAAAAGTACCCTCTGATTGAACTGGCATCTTAATGGTAACATTGTGTGTATTGGGTAATAAAAAATTGTAATAATAAAATTGTCTTCCCCAGTCTGTGACAATTTCCACGGTGACTGTGAGTGGGGGGCAGTGCTGTTCAGAGAGACTGAGGCACTTTTTGTGTGTGTGTGTGTGTATCTTCTTTTTGCACAGCAGCACCTCAGTACAACACTCAGGTTTGATTCATGGAATGAGGCTGAGTTTGAAGGTGGTGCCTTCAAGGAATGAAAAATGTCTCTCCTGTCACCTTGGTCTTTTGTGTTCTGATCCTTGGACATGGCAAAAGCTGCAGCAGCCAAATGTTTTGGTCTTGTCACCTCACAGTCCTAAGAAAACTTCCCAAGCACTGTGGGCAGAGTCGTCTGAGGGCAAGTAGCAGCAGGGTCTGCAAGTTGTGAAGGTCTGGGCTGTGTTACAGAGCTGTGGATGTTTTCTGAACTAGACAGACCATGGCAAGAGTGGTGAGCAGATATTTACTGTTCAGGAGACTGTTTATGCTGTAGAAAATTGATGGAATGTGTGTGGCTTTGCTTGTGAGGGGAGTATTTCTCCTGTGTCTTTAAGCTGGTAGATCATAGCTTAAAAAAATCACAGACAATTTCTTAGGGGAGCAATTAATTGGTGGTTTGTTGTCTGAGAGTTTTTGGTATATAAAGGTCTAAATGTAAGCTGGGGGATGAAGTTGGGGAACCTACCAACTGAATATTTTAATTGAACGTGAGATCTGTTTAATTAAACTCTGTCAGACCACTTGCACAGACAGTCTCTGAAAGGGGAGGTCTCTGTGTGGAACTCTTGGTACAAGAGTCTGTGTAAATAATAACTGCATGGTTGGGTTGCATCATCTGAGCTTCAGAACTTAATTCTTTAGATGAGGAAGGTACAGATTTAGTGCCATGAAATGGCAATAGTTGCAAGCATGTAACTTTATAAAACCATCACATATTTAGTGGTGTCATGAGTTTTGGTAGTGGTGCAGCCTGCCTTATCACTGCATTTGGGTGGAATGAGTGATTGTGTGTCACTGGGCAAATACACTGCTCACTGCAACATTTTTCAAGGGATGCATAGCTGAGGATTTTGTTTCTGTTCTTCCTTTTGTGGTTTTGGTGTTTTGTTTTGATGAGAAACTTTGAGCAAGTCACTGTTCCTGCCTTAACTTACTTTTCCAAGACATTTGATGTTATTCAGCTTGTTTTGCCAGCACTGCACAGTTCTCTGCAGTTACATAAACTACATTAAATGGTGGAGTGAGAGCTAATGCTTTCTTGAAAGGAATTTCAGTCAGTTGAAGTTGGTGTGGAATTCTCTGAGAGTTGATTTTTGTAGAAGTGCGTATTCATCAAAATGGACATTTTTGGTGGAGACACTTGTTGTGACAGCTTTGCCAGCTGTCACCCTGGGTCACTTGGTTGGAGCCTTGAGCTTCCTTCCCTGCTGCAGTCATTCCACTGACTGCTGCTGAAATGGTTGAGGATTTTCAGCCCTGGCAGTTTGTGATCTCACAGTTCGTAGGTGTCTCTATCCGCAGAGATGTTTCAATGTGCTGTCCCATTTCAGTCGTAACTCGTAAACTTTGGTTTTGTTTCCTTGATGACAACAAGGCTTAGAGGAGAGTAAAACACTGCTTAAAAAAAGTGCTGCCTTTTGCACATCCCCAGTTCTCATTCCTTGGTCAGCTCTTCCACTTTTTGGCCCCGTGGTTTGTACCACACTTCGTTTGTCTGTAGATGGAAGGTACAGTTAAGGCCTGTCAGCATCACCTGGATTTTAGTACCTGCCTTGCAGACTCCAGAAGGCAGGACTGATAAAAATGTAGGGTTGTTTTGTTTTGTTTTTTTTCAGGAGACGAAGAGAGCAGCTGAAGAGAGATGGAGCCTCTTCCCCTTGTCAGAAGTTTTACTTCCTGTGCTGGATGACCTGTGTGCCTTGGTTGTAGAATGATAATTATCCATTAACTGTTTTCATAGGCAGTCTTTTTTTTTAATGGTTGCTAAGCTGTCATATCAGTTATCTAATTTTTGCTCACTGGTGTTTTTTCTCTAAGGTTACTACAGACTTTAAGACACCTTTCAAGTCCTCTATCGCCACTATTTAAAGGTCTGATTTTCATGATGGCTTATCCAAGTTTACACTGTGAAATGCAGAAGCATTTTTCTTTATTACTTGTCAGAAGCAATGTCATTAAATTGCAACAGCAGTTTAATTGCAATAGCAGCCTTCTAATTCATCCTGTGGTTTGTTCATCTTTTGTCTCAATACTAAGCAGTTTATTTGTGAAAGTGATATTGTTTTTAAATATATGAACAGATGCAAAAGGGGAAATACACACACTGAACATACTTTTAATAGTTTGGTAGATCTTCCTGCTCCATATCCTAGCACAGGATACGTTCCTGCTCCTGCAGGTTTGGAAGAACAGGTAACAAGCAGCATCATTGTACTGACAAAAAAACAAAGAGCTTGTGGGCCTCATCTACTGCTTCAGTCTTGTTTAGTCAGCTGTTACCCAAATGTTTGAGCCACTTGATGGTGTGGGGACTGGGTTTTGGTGGAGTGGCATAATTGTGCTGCAGAATGACGGCTTTGTCTTAGGTGTGCACAGCTCCAAACCAGCCCAGGCCAGGCTGGAGCTCTGAGCCATCCCTGTCAGTGGTACTACAGCAGCTGCTGCTCCTCTGTGGGAGAAGTTTTATCAGGAGCTCTGCTGGCTGCCTGGCTTTCCACATATTTTATGCATGGCTGTTGGGTGTCTCTTGCTCCTTCTGCCAGTGTGATTAAAAGCCAAAACTTGTTAGTTGGTGATGGGTGGCAGTTTTCAGTCCTGACCTTGGGTCATGTGTGAGAGTGCAGAGGAAAGAGCTGCTGCACAACTTTGCTGGACTCTTAATTAGCTCCTCTGAGGTTACAGGTTTATGCATCTGAGGTTTGTGTGGCTGAGAAAAGCAATGTTCCCAGCTCTTTGCATTGAGAGGATGAGATTGGTTCATATTAAGCTAACATACAAAAAATTGATGGATCTCGGAGCTGACAACAGACTAAAAATAGGGGAAAGCACCATTAGCAGCTGATGTATGATGCATGTGTGAGTACTGTGGGTGTCTGAGACCTGAGTTCCAGTTTGATCTTTGCAATTTGCTGCTCAATTTCAGTCAGGCTGGGCCCCAGCTTCCTCTCCCAGTGACCTCCCAGCCCTGTACCAGGGCTGGAACAGACCTCCTCCAAATGCTCTAGTGCTAGACAGGCTTCATTTGGAGCCTTTGTTTTCACTAAACTTCAGGGAATCTGGCTAAGATGTGCCTCTTTCTAGAAGACCAACTTTTCTTTATTCCAGTGTTCACAGTGAAAATTGCATTTCTATGGGTCTTTTTTTGTCTGTTTTCAAAGGTCTGTTGCTTTTAGTCAACATCAGCTGCCAGTTCTTTGCAGGGAATGCAAAACAGAAAAAGCAACACATGGATCTCTGGTACATTTTTTATTTGTCAAAGTCTGTGTGCAAACTTTATTTAAACAATCTAAGAATAAAGTTTTCTTGTTCTTTGTTTTGGGGGAAAAAAAAACACCCTAGTCTGTGCTTGGACCGAAGTTTTATATCTCTTTAAGAGGGGCTACCTATGGAGGAGGGCATGATGTCCCTGCTTAAATACAGAAATTAGTGACTTCACTTAGTCCCAGATATAATTGACATCAGTTTGGATCAGTGGCGCTCTGCCTCTGAAAAGAACAAAAAACCTACATAGTAACTTCTCTTGTTAGGATTTAAGTGAAAGCTCAGTTCTTGATAAACCCAGCAAGCCTTATTTCTCTCAGTGTTATCTTGGATCCCAAGAAAGAAAGAAAGAAAGAAGGTTTGTGCCTTTCTCTTTGAAAGCTAGCCAGAAAAAGATCTGTGAGGGGAAATATTCCTTTGCCTTTCTTAGGTGCCCGACTGCCTGAGCTGAGCTGGGCACCCCAACTCCCTCTTCCAGTCACTGGAGAGGGGTGGCTTTCTCCTTGGGCTGAGTCAGAGCATTCCTGTAACCTCTGCAAAAAACCTACTTCTTTCCACCTTTTATTGGAGGAGCCTTGCTGGTGAGTTCACCCTTTGGAATTGGGTTTTAAAACTAGACCTTGTGGTTAATGCCACTTACCCTCACAGGACTCTCAGATTATTTAGAATTAATAATTACTTGCTTCAGTGCCAAACCTGTTGAGTGCAATTGCTTCTATAGACTGTAAAAAGGAGGGAGGAAAAAATGTATGTTCTTGTTTTGAAAAATGACTATAGTTTAACAATTGAGTTTAAAAACTAAAATGCCCCCCAAAATAAAGCAGACACTCTAAATGTGAGTTTACCAGACAATTTCTTAACATGGTGTAAAAGACTGAGCAGAAGGGTTGTCTTGCCTCCTCTATTCAAGAAACAAGAGCTTTGTAAACAGACAGGAGGACCCATAGATGTGTGCAGCCACAAGGCTTCGATGTCACTGCAGTTATGGAGACGTGGTGGGACAGCTCACATGGCTGGGGTGTTGTCATTAAGGGGGACACAGACCAGGAGGGCACAGTGGTGGAGCTGCCCTCCATGTGAGGCAGCACTTGGAATGTTTTGAGCTCTGTCTTGGGGAGGATGGTGAGTGACTGGAGAGCTCCTGGGTCATTGTTATGGCTTCATTCAGAGTCAAGAGACAGAAGGGGATGGATGAGGCCTTCTACAGGCAGCTTGAAGCAGCCTCAGAGTCACAGACCTTGGTTCTTGTGGGGGACTTTACCCTGACATCCACCGGGGAACCTACAGAGCAAAGCATAAGCAGTCCATGAGGTTCCTGGAAAGCATTGGCCACAGCCTCCTGTCACAGGTAGTAGAGGATCCCACGAGGAATGGTATGCTGCTCCACTTGATACTGACCTGCAGGGAGGGACTTGATGGTGATGTGAAGGTTGAGGACGGCCTTGGCTGTAGTGACTGTGGGATTGTAGAGTTCAGTGTTGAATGAAGAGCAGGACAGCAAGCAGGATAATGACCATGGACTTCAGACAAGCTAACTTAAGCCTGTTTAGGGATGTTCTTGGAAGAATCCCATGGAAGCAGGCCCTGCAGGGAAGAGGGGCCCATGAGAGTCAGTTGATGTTCAAGGCTCATGTCCTTCAAGCTCAAGAACGATGCATCCCAATGAGAAAGAAATAAGGGCAAGAGCCAAGAAACCTGTTGATGAATAAAGAACTCCTGTCATTGCTCATGTAGAAGCAAAAATCTCAGAGGAGATGGAAGCCAGGTCAGGCCACTTGGAGGGAATATAGAGAGGTGGCCAGGATAAGTAGGAATGAGACTAGAAAGGCTAAGACCCATCTAAAACTAAATCTGGCCATGGATGTCAAGGTAACAAAAAGGAAAGGACTTCTTCAAATAAATAACAAAAGGAAAACAAAGGATGGCTCATTAGTTAGTGGAGAGGGGACCCTGGTAATAGAGGAGGCAGAGTTATTGAATGCCTTCTTTGTATCAGTGTTCATTGATAAGGCCAGCCCTCGGGGATCTCTGGCCCAGGAGACTGGCAGATCCCAGAGGGTGGGGATCAGTGGTACGTACAGTCCAGCTGGAGACCTGGCACTAGTGGTGTCCTCCAGGGTTCCACACTGGGCTGAGTGTTGTTTAATTTGTTCATCAGTGGCTTGGATGAAGGGGTAGGTGTCTCCTCAGCAAGTTTGCTGATTACACAAAACTGTGAGGAGTGGCCAATACCTCAGAGTCCCTTGTGGCCCTTCAGAGGGACCCCGACGGGTTGGAGAGAGGGACAGAGAGGAACTGTCTGAAGTCCAGCAAAGGCAAATGTGGGGTCCTGCACCTGGGGAGGAATAACCCCAGGCACCAGCACAGGCTGAGGGCCAAACTGCTGGAAAACAGGGCTGGAGAAGGGCCTGGGGGTCCTGGTAGACAACAAGCTGCCCATGAGCCAGCAATGTGTCCTGGGGGCCAAGGAGGATAATGGTATACTGGGATGCATTGGAAACAGCATTGCCAGCAGGTTGAAGGAAGTGATCCTGCCCCTCTGCTGGTCCCTGTGAGGCACATCTGGAGTACTGTGTGCAGTTCTGGGCTCCTCAGGACAAGAGAGAGGGAGATGCTGGAGTGGGTCCAGCAGAGGGCAACAAGGATGGGTAAGGATGGGTTTTGTCCAGGGAGGTGGTGGAGTGGAGGTGTTCAAGAGTAGCTGGATGAGGCACTTGGTGCTAGGGTTTAGATGATGGGTTGTTGTTAGATTATAGGTTGGACTTGATGATCTCTAAGGTCTCTTCCAACCTTGCTGATACTGTGGTGGACTGGGGCATGCATCTCTCTCACAAGGAAAAGCTGGGACTGTTCAGCCTCCAGAGGAGATGACTGAGGGAGGACCTCATCCATGTCTTTCAGTGTTGGCAGGGAGGGGGCAGGGGATGGGTCAGGCTCTGCTCAGGGGTGCCCAGCAATAGGACAAGATGTAATGAGCAGAAATGAATACACAGGAAATTACACCTGAACATGAGGAAGAACTTCTTCCCTGTGCAGTGACTGAGCACTGAAGCAGATTGCCCAGAGAGGGTGTGGAGTCTCCCTCACCTGAGATATTCCAGAACCATCTTGGACACAAGCCTGTGCCATGTGCTCTGGGATGGAGCAGGTATGTTGGACCAGATGTCCCACTGTGGTCCTTTCCAACCTGACCCATCCTGGGATTCTTTGGTTGCCACACTAGAAAGTAAACCTTGGTTCAGTAAGACAAGACTGACTTGCATATATTTTAAACTCCTGCAGTCATTAAAGCACAATTCCTGATAAAATTGTGATGATGCAAAGATCATTTGTATTTCACCTGCATTCAAATATTTCATCTGTGAAGCAAGTGGAAGCCATATACTTTTTCTCCCCCTTCCCCTTTTTTAATAGGAATTCTCATGGTTGGTTAGAGCATTCATTTCCAAAGCAAATTCAGACAGTCTTTTAGGCATTGCAGCCCAGTGTAGAGGAGCACTGAAGGGTTCTGAGTAAGAGGATTTTTGTGCTGAAAATCTTAAGGCAATAATAAAGTCATTGGTATGTACAACCCTGTAATATTATGTATTACTTGGAACTTCAGCTTCTTAGCTTCCCTGAGTACAGAGCATGGTATTGAATTCTCTCCTAGAAAATTACTTGTTTACAGAATGAATTGTTGCTGCACTGGAAAAGCCCTTTCTCAAGTAGTTGTGTAGCTCTTTCAGTTGATCCTGAAGACATGAGATAGTCACACTTGAAGTGGAAAAGTATCTCGGTGTCCTCACTCCCTTTCTTCAAATTTCTCAGTTGTGACTTAGGGATTGGCATTGCTACTGGTGTGGGAAGGGAGATGATGAGAAGAAGGTTTCAGGAGCTGGGGCTAATCCTGCTGCTGTCAGTAAGTCCATTTTCTCTCCCCATGCTGTGAAAAAGCTGCAGTGCCTATTTTCTTGGATTTTAATTAGTAAAGTTCAGGTAAATAATGCATTTGTTTCTATTATCAAGTGACAGAGTATGTCTAGCATGTACAATCAGCCTGGCTCTAAGCATGAGAAAGTCTGGGGGTTATTGGCTCCTCTTTGAATTGCTGCATTTAGTTATTTTCCACACATATTTTTGTCCTCAATGAGCTGTGGGTTTGGTTTTTTTGTGGTTTTTTTTTTTTCCCTTGGTCAGTTCCAGAACTAGAGATCCATTTTATTACAATTCAGTAGTTCAAGAGTAATTGTCAATAAAGCAGATTACAGCCTTTAGTAAAATTGGATAACAACCATGAAGGGATTACTGTTCATGACTTACAACAAAAGAAAGTATTATCTGAAGCAGGCCAAAGAATGGACAGACAAAAGGGGACTTGATATGAAAGGAATAAATTAAATGTAGAGCAAAAGACAAATTTTTTGGAAATGTAGGCAGTCAGTTTGCAGAAATTGATGGAGATTTGAGTTCATCCCTGGTGTACATAAACTCTTGAGGAAAAGAATATCCATATATATGCACACATCATATGGGATTTTACTTTTCTTAGGTTTTGCTACATGTCCTGGCTGGTGCAAAACGTGGAGGGGTCGGGTTGTATGAGCATGTTACTGCATTCCCATTAAAATGTAGGTTTAAAGGAAAACCCAGGATGTGGAAGAATTAATTGTGCTTTGCAGTGTGACAGAAACCATGCAGCAGAACCTGTAAATTATGCATGACTTGGGCACAAGTGTCAAGCTCTCTGCAGTCATGCTGCCACTGTTAATGGAGCTGTCTTTTGGCCCCAGTCTTTTCACCCTTGAGATTGTAACTGGGATTCTTTGGGTTTTGGAGTAGCAATGCTTTGTCCTCTTCAATAAATATTAATGCTGTCCTGCTTACAAGATTATTAGAGTGACTCATGGTTGCTTGGTGGACTTGGATTGATGTCAAATTGTTGCTGTTGAAGTGCAGTTGTGCTGGGGGGTTGTATCAAGATATTTTTAACTACGGATTTCTGCTTGTTTCTCCTGACTTGTCATAAATTATTTAGATTATTTTGGCAAGATTGAAGTGTTATTGTGCACTATATATATTCAGTGTTCAGCCTGATCTGAGCTGGTGGTGTTTCTTAACTTCACATTGCTCTTAATTCTTACACAAGACCATCAGCAGCACCAGCTTCTCATGGAATTGTAGGATATCCCAAGTGTGATCTGCCCACAAGGATCCTCAAAGTCCAACTCTTGGCTTGGCACAGGGTATTCCAACCGTCTCACCCTGTGCCTGAGAGCACTGTCCAGACGCTCCCTGAGCTCTGGCAGCCTTGGTGCTGTGCCCACTGCCCTGGGGAGCCTGGGCAGTGCCCAACCACCCTCGGGGGGAAGAACCTTTTTCCCGACATCCAACCTAAGCTTCCCCTGTTGGGGAGAGGGTTTCGTGCCGTTCCTTCAGGTCCTGAGGAAGCTGCAGGTGCTGTGAGGTCTCTGCTCAGTCTCCTCAGGGCCCTGTGGAGCCCCACCCGTGACAGGTTCCCAGTCACTGTCCCCCCCGTGCTCAGCCCGTGGGCCAAAGGTCACCCACCCACGATGTGTTTTGTCCACCTGTGGGATGGACATTTTCTCCAGAAGGAATTTGTGAGAGACAGCATCAAAACCTTTGCTGAAATCCAAGGGAATTACATCAACTGGCTTCCCTTTATCAACCAGGTGGATCCCCTTGTCATCCAAGGAAATCAGGTTTGATCAGCAGGACTTCCCTCTCGTGAAGCCGTGCTGGCTGTGACTGACAACAGCTTTGTCCTTCGGGTGTTTTTCAATCCCTTCCAGAGTGATCTCCATAACTTTACCAGTCACTGAAGTGAGACTGACAGGCCTGTACTTTCTGGGGTCCTCCTTGAAAATTAGGGCAACCTTAGCCAGCTTCCAGTGAAGTGGAACACATTGTGAGTGCTCTGCTACGTGTAATATTTCCATATTCCAATATGGAAACATGAGGTTTTGCTCCCTGAAGCTTTTGCATTTCATGGAGTCAAAGTGTCAGTAACTGCACTCAGGATTTGTGTTCAGTCCTGGCTGAATCTTGGCTAAGCCTGCCACCACTGTGAGGAATGAGCTCAATTTTCTGTGTGCCCCATCTCTGGGATTTCTCCTTTCCCTTGTTACCTTGTTTTGGTGTTTTTTTCCTGTGGCCTCAACTTTTGACTCAAGAATTTGGACAATTTATCCAAATTGTCCTTTATCCTTATTATATTATTTGTATGTCCTCTAGTACAATGGTTTCCACTTGCAAAGTACATTTATTTGTATGGAGTAATTCACATAAGAAGTTACATAGTCTGCTGTCCAGTTTTGTACATATTTATAACAGCATAATTTGGAAGTACCAGCAGATAGAGATGTGCATCCTGCATCACTTGTCATTTTGTGGTGTCCTGCATTGCAGGTTTGAAGCATTCTGGGTTTGGACTTTTCAGTTTTCCCTCTGCTTGGTGTCATGTTTTAAGTTCTTCCAAATATTATTCTCAAGTCAGCTGGATATGTTAGATTCCTGTTAAATGAAGCAGTCAGTTTGGCCCTAGAGCAAAAGCAAAACTAAAAATCGATTTGCAACACTAAGTATCCACATACAAACAGAAATGCCTTTTCATATGTTCTGCTGCCTTAAATCCTGCTCAGAGTGGGAGAGTGGCTGCTCCCCTTCCCCCTTGGTGGTGACCAGGAGTGCTGGTGTCTCTTCTGAAGGGTCAGTTACGGTGCTTGTATTTGATGCTTGTAAGATGGATTACCCATCCTTGTGCTGAGTACCCACAAAATCACTAAACCCACAAATCTACCAGCACTGTTTTAATTTTTGAACAAGCTATAACTTGGTGAGTTTCTTTTTCTCCTTTATAAGTCTCAAAGCACAGGACACATAAGAAGTGCAGTGGAAAAGAGGCACCATTAGAACTCCCCTCTTTGAAACAGGGTTGATGCCTGATCTCCTCCTCAATGTGGGAAGCCCATCAGAGCTGAGTAAGAGGGACAGCCAGCTTTCTAATGTCATGCAGTTGTGTTGTAGAAGGGTCTTTCATACGACAGTGAGTTTTTAAAGTACTACACTGTAAATTCAAGGTATACTTGGATATAGAAAAGATGTTTATTTGTTTCTGAGATGCCTGTTTATTTTTACCATATTCTCATGCTTGTTTTACATGTGTTAGTGTATATACAGAGCGTTTTGTTTAATGTGACAGCTCGTTTTGCAAGTTAAATGCAAAGAACAATTACATTGTTCTGTTCAAACAGTTGAATGAGTTTTTCTGTAAAACCACTCAAATTATTTCTGCTGCAGGAAAAGCTTTGAACCAGACAGATTGTTTTGTTTGCTTGGTTTCACCCTTTAGTGTTTCATTGTGCCTCATAAAATGGGGTTTGGCTGTTTTTTGTTGGATCAGAGGTAAACCCAAAGTGAAATGTCTGATTTTGAAAACAAGATAATTGAGTTGACCTGGGTGGGCTGCTTTGGTATCAGCACTGCTTTGGGTTTTCCTGCACATCTCTGCTTTTTTTCTTTCTTTTGTCTTGTCATCAACACATCTTTTTTGGGGGGGGTTTCTCAATGGACGAAGAGCACATGGGTCCTACTGGCACTGCCTTGATCCCCTTGGATTGTTGAGGGCAAAAAGATCCCCCATTCCCTGCTTCACAAAACCTGGGCTGGATTGTGTCTCCTGGGTTGAGGGAGATGTTTGGAGGTTCTGTGTGTGTGAGAGAATCAGGGAAGAAAAAGACAGGGGTTCTTCAGAGAGCACCTGAAGTTCTTTTATTAGTGCAGGGAAACGTGGCCAGCCCTCAGGTGTGAGGACAGGGCTCTTCTGTGTCACAGCCTCAATTCTCCACCTTGTGCTCTGATGCAGGAGAGAGATGGAAAAACAGCAGCCTTGGGGTGCAGAGCCTCTGGCAGAAGCAAACTGCAAACAGATGGGTCAGTTTTGTAGCTAAAGTGTTTACTGGGCAGGAAAGAAACATTATTTAAATAAGCAAAATGTTGCCAGAATCGTGTTTTCTGCTTCTGTCGAGATTAAAGTTGCACACCAAGAAAACTGACTTTGATAGTTTCTGATTTTAAATAGCACGTGCAATTTCTAGAGGCTGCTTATAGTTCTCCACGTTGTGAATAAATTGAAAAATAAATGTAGATTTCCCTTTCCCAAAGTGTTTCAGCCCATCACTGTATCATTTCTGCAGTACCCCTTTCCCACTCCCTGCCAAGCAGCAGCTGAGTTTCAAAACTTGCCCTTTTATCCAGCTAAATTGTACAAAATGTGATCTTCCCCCCCTCCCCCCTCCAGATGCTGTTGGGAAAACAGGGAAAAACACTTCTCTGCTTCTTTGTAAACAGCCTGTATTCTGTAAAAACTTAGTGTAATTATTTTCAATTCTGTGAGTTAATGGCAAACAATCAGCACTTTTTTTTCTGCTGAGCAATTCAGGCTTGAGATAAAAGTTTTAAACTCGAGTGAGTTTTATACTTGAGTGATTGGAATCACACTTGGGGTGTGATATTTGATGGGCATTTTCTTTGTGCCTTGTTAGAAAACAACTTGTGAGTGAGGCCTGTGCTTGGGCAAGGATTTGGATTTTTTTTCCCCCTTTTTTCCCCTCAGTTTCTGTGCTGGAAGTGATTTGTGTGCAGTAGATAATGGTGGCTCTTACCAGAAGAGCAGGTGAATGACCTGCAAAAGAAGCTTGTAGGGAGAAGTGGTAATGATTTGGTTTAATGCTGCTTTAATTGATTTTTAACTTCAGGATTCCAGGTGCATAAATACTAGAAAAGTAGTTGCCATAGAATACACAGCCACTTTTTCCATAAAAATTGAATCTGAGTGATTAATATTTAACTGTTTACACTAGGAATGGAGAAGTAAAAACCTCACTTAGTAAAATCTAACCTAGAAAAAGCTGGAGTGGAATCTCAGGCATCTCAGTTTCTTGACAGTGTTTCAGTATGAAATGAAGGGGTGTTTGTTTGATGTGAGGATGAAGCCCTTGGCCAGTGTTCAGGCTGCATTTGGTGGGCCTTTCTAAATGCTCTGTGAAAACATTCTTTCTTCTCCCTAAAAGCCAAGCCTACCTGGTTTTGTCTCTGCAGAATGAGGTCTGTACCCAAATCTCTGGTGTCATGTAACCTATCTCATTAGGCATTAATTACGCTGTGGCCCTTTAGTTTGACTCTTTTTATCCTTTATAAAGAAATCTCCCCCCCGCCCCCTTTTTTTTTGTTTGTTTTGCAGTGAATATCACGTAGCTTTTGGGTTAAAAACAAGGCCTTATTTTCTGTAATTTTGTAGTGTGAAAAGACTAATTTGTGTGTGCTGCTTTCTTGCAGGAGGATAAGTCATTTAGTGAGTCTAGTGGATGATCAAAGTATAGAAGGAAAAAAAGCCAGCCAAGGTAAATGAAGCTGTTTCAGGAAAGCTGAAATGAATGAATTGCTTGCCTGCACATTCCTTGCTGAGGGCATCAGATTGGTTTCTGTATCACAAAGGGATAAACAAATGACAAGGAACTGCACTGAAAATGTACTGAACTCCTGGATGACATGAGTTAATTTAATGGAAAAAAAAAAAGCCTAAGGAATGATGGTTACATGTAAGTAAGGCTGATTTACATACCAAACAATAGAATGAAAACTATGAAAAAAAAGAATTAGCAGAGTGCTGAAATGTGATATAGTGGGTTGGTTTGGCAGAACATGAAAGTTCCTTAGGGTTTCTTGGAGGAGTCAGGAATCAAGAACATAAGAATGATCCACTTGGTAGTAGGGTTCTGATAGAGAGAGGGGATATTTTACTGATGAAAGACTTGGAATGATTTAAAAAAAAACCTCAGGAAAAATTGCAGACAGATCTCCTGATACTCAACATTGTTATTGCTCAATTTCATTTGATGGCAGACAGGTCATCTCTCTGATAGTTTTTTTTTTATTCCCAGCTGTGCCATTCTGGCTTCCCAAGTTTCAGCACAGGTACTACTTGTGCTAAATAAACTGATAAATAAGTGATAAAAAAATTGATAAATTGATAAGTAAGTGTAGATTTCCCTTTCCCAAGGTGTTTCAGCACGTGTGGTGAGCTGCTGCAGGGTCTGATGGGGGCCCCAGCTTGGGGTGAACGCTCATTAAAACACAGAATAAAGTTGGGGGAGTGTGTCTTGGATAAAAACTGCATTAAGGGTTCCTAGAATGGCTATTCCAGTACATTCCACCTCCTGTGGGTGTAGCTGATGTTTCTGTGCAGTTCTTGATTTCTCACCCTCACTCAGTGGGTGGCACAACTGTGGCTGTGCTCTTTGGCTGGGGAGAAGGAAGTGTGTCTGTGAGCTTTGCAATTTGAGATACAAATATTGGGGAACATCTTTCCCTCCTTTCTGCATTCAGGATGTGTAGAAAGAAATGGAGAATAGTTCTCCCAGGTTTTTATTGAAATATAAAAAGACAAGTTTGATTATGACTGATCCGTGTGTGTCAAAGCAGGGAGTGAAAAATTATGGTAGCAGCTCCCTTGCCTTTTTTCACCCAAGGCTCTTTGAAATGACGGGATTTTAAAATCTCATTTACAAACTAAACACTTGGAGTGCAAATGTTTGTATTTTTAGTGCAAGTCCCTGTAAAGAAACAGATTTTTTTTCATTGTACAAAGAAGGTGAATTTTATTTGAGAGGGAGATGATAAACTCTCATCCCACCGTTTTCTCAGTGTTTTCCTTTATTTTGCTTTCCTCTGTTCTCTTGTTACACCAAGATAGTTTGGAAGGCAAGAATTTTTCTTTTCTTATTTTGTCCATCTCCTGTTACATTAAGTTTCAGTTTTCTGTTGCATTACCTGCCACCAAAAGGCTGCCTGAGCTTGGCAGGGTCTGGAGTATTGTATCTGGAGTGATTCCTGAGGGCTTCTGAAGCACATTTGCATTTTGCTTCTGTCTTGCAGTCAGCAAGGGTTTAGGGATGGTGTTAATCAGTAACAGAGAGAGGAAATTACATGCCTCTCTATTTTCTTGGCTTCAACTGGGAAAATTGTTGTTTCAAATATTGTTTTTTAAAGGCCACTAGGTTTTGACAGGCTTTAGGAGAAATCAGAAAATGGCTTTTGTTTGCTAACCATGGAAGGCATGTCATTACAACTTTTGGGTCTGGAGATAGGAAAGGTTAATTTACAAGTTCAAGGAGCAAGAGACTTTTCCACCTGCTCATACAATTAAAATTCTGCCTTTGTGAGCATTCAGCAAAAAAAAAAAAAAAANCTTGTTTTTTTGACGAATCTCTTTCTCACTTTCATGGGATGTGTGGCCAGAAAGAAAACAATATTCATCTGACTGCAGTGCATCAATGTGTGTTTGACAGCTGAGTTAAACCTTGCTTCCTTCAGACTCTCAGAAGTGTCTGGGTGAAAATGAAGAACAGTCTCATCTGTGTTTTGTCACACTGCCCAGCCCCAGAAGGCCTGAAAACAGAGGGCATCCTACATGGCTTGAATGCTGAGTTGTTTCTTTCTGGTTATGGAAGGGCAATGTCATGCAGGTTTGTGCTTCAGTGGTGGTTTCTTCTGAATGGCTTTCAGTGGTTTTGCCACTCTTTTCAGGGCTTCTGAAAGCTCCAAAATCTCATTCTAGTTTTATGCTTGTTGATTCTGAGCTAGAGACAAAGCATCACCTTCTGATCACTTCACCACAGGCTTTCTTCTTTCCAAAAGTGGAATATTTGCATTTATCCCTTATTTTAGAAATTGATTCCAGTTGTCTGGTGACAATTTTATTTCTCCTGCTAGGTAAGGTCTGAATAGGAGAACAAAGCCAGCTCTAAAGTGGGGATCCTCACATTGCCATGCTGGTTACAGGTGGGTTTTGCCTGATGTCCTGGGAAAAATGCAGTCATTGGCATGGCAGTGCTATCACCAGGATGGCATTCTAGAGAACACAGGGGAAAATACTTGTATGCCTTATAAAATATGTATTCCAGTAGATGTTGTCCTGGTGTGGATAGTAGACTTACATGGGCCTACTTGTGGAATTTTACACGTGGATTCTTTCTACTGTTTAATGTTTTAGTATCCCTGACAAATCAGTTGTGGAGGCTGCAGTAATTTATTGGTACTGAGCTCTGTTCCTGCACAGGGTTCCTGCTGTGGTAGCACTGATGGCATATTGAGGGCTCCCTGTTCCAGGTCATTGTGTGAAAGCTGCTGGACAACTTGGCTCTAGTTTGGATGCTCTGAGCACAAACAGTCTGGGCTGTGACATTAAATAGCTGAGATGCAAGGACCTGTGGAGTTCTAGCTCTCAGCTGGCTAAGAACATCTTTTCTCTCATGTTTATCTTAATTGCATCCCCAAAGGATAATTTTTCTTCTCTTTTATGAAGAATTATTTCTGTATTTAATTTGCTATATACATTTTTAGCTTCTCTTGGAGGACTGAAAATATTTTCTGAATTTTGCAATCAGTTGAGAAACTTGGTACTAAAGCCTTCCTGTGGTACTTTTAGGCCTTATTTGAAAATCTGTTTTCTGTATCATTCCATACTGCTGTGTGCTTCTGGATTGGGGTTTCCATTCCTCTGTGAACTTCCCTCAAGAAGTCTCTGATCAGGATACCTGAAGGGTCACTTGATTCCAATGTTTTTTTGTAAACTCCTGAAGAGCTATGCACTTTTCTTCCCAAGACGAGAGCTATTTTCTGTAGCCAAACACACATTTGTTGTGCCTGATCTTCCTGAACTCCTCCAGTGCCTTTCATTTAACTGCATCTTGTGGTTGGCTGAGCAGCAGCCCTGTTAGTGCTGGAGCCAGGACAGGCTGTGTTTCACAAGGCCCACTGCAGAGCTGAGGAAGGAGCTCCACAGGCCTTGCTGCCCCTCTAAAATCTTTGCAGGCTCTCAACTCTGGCAGCTGTTTGTGTCCCTGTCCAGCCCAGAGGTTCTGAGGGGCCAAAATGAGAATAATTGCAAAGCTGGGGCATTCCCCAGGAAGGACCTCACCAAATAATTAGCTGTCCCAATTAAGCAGCTGAATAAAATTTGGGAAGGTGAATGGTGGCCCAATTAACTGCCTTAAAATCAGCCCAGTGTGGTGGGGTGTCAGTCCTGAGTGACCCAGTTGTGCATCTCAGTGCAGGCTGGTGTTCCAGGGGCATTCCCAGCTGGAGCCTCTTTCCAGGCAGGGCTGGAAGGACCTACAGTGCTGGTGGGGAGCAGTGTGGATCAGAAAGGTGCAAAGCTGAAGGGGGATGGTGATAAATTTATCTCCTTCTGTGTGGAAATCACTGCTAAATGAGGGAGGGCATTTAATCTTGGCATTTGTACTCTGCCAGCTTTTTCTGTGGGTGTGGGATATTCTGCCATCAGTGTGCCCAGGCTTTATGGGCTTTGTGGAAAAGAAACTGTTATTTATAATATTTGTTCATTGTGCAGAATGGAACCATGAAATGCTGTTTCATCCTTTTTGTTTGTTTGTTTTGCTATGGCAAAACCTGTTTGAAGCAAATTAAAGCTGTGAAGTTATGACTGTACAATGCAGAGTGAGTTCTGATGCCTTTTAAGAGGAAGTTTTATTGCCTGGGTTCACCTTATGCACTGAGATGCAAAAACTGAAAAATGCTACATCTGAAATGAGAGAAGTTCATAGAAAAAAACCCATCAGAACTCTTCCTCTATTTGTTCATAACCTTTAGTGATGGTATAACCTTTTGAGATAAACCAACATCCAACCACAGTCAAACAAAATGCCAACCAATTTTATTTTTATTTTTCTTCAGTCCAAGAACCTTCTCTTCTGAAAGTGTATGTCAAATACTTGATGTGTCTTAAGCCCTTGGACAAGGGCATGACTCTCTAATATTAAAAATTACAAGCACAGATAAACAGAAATACATTTTATTGTTGTTGTTATTCTTTTAGATTTTTATAATGGCTCACAACCATTTCCAGAGTCTGCTGGTAAAATCTGACATCTGGTGGTATTACTGGTTAGGTTGAAGAGAGATTTGGCTTTCTTTACATGGCTTGATTTGTCATTTTCCACTCAGTGTTGTGCTCCTGTTAGATCTGACAGTGTGTATTGCCCTCTGGATCTCTGTGGATTTGGGATTGCCCAGCATGGAGCCCAGTTTGGAGCCACTGTACAGTGAACATGCTCAATACGTAGAAGGTTTTCCCTCAAAATTCAAAGGCTGGTATAGATTTTAATTTGAAATGTTATTTTTGTCCTCTTCTGGGCTGGAATTAAAATCCTGATTCCTAGATTTACATTTCCTAGCAAGGTATAACTAGATAAGAAGAGAGACAAATGGAACAGTTGTCTGCTGCTCTGTTGGTATCTTCACGTCATAATTTAGCACAAGACATTACTTTTCTCTTAATATTTTGCTCTATCCCATGGAGTTGGGTGGTGGCTTTGGTTTTTTTTTAATTGAAATAACTCAATGTGTTTGGAGAGGGTGGGGAGGAGGGAGAAAGGCCCTCAGCTCCTCTGTATGGCTGCCATCATCAGCTGGTTCCAAACACTGTGGATGGAGGCGTTAAAACCAGAAGGCTTTCAAAAGCAAGGTAGAGGCAAAACAAACATGGGACAGTGAGAAAACCCCAGACTGTTGGAGAACCTGCCCAGAGGTCACTGGAGCTGATTGGAAATGTTGCTGAAGGTAAAAGCCAGTTGTGTGTGTGTGTGACATTTGCCTGACAAATGAAATAGGGCTGGTTTGTGAATCTGGGAAGCCTCTTTGTTACCAAACTTCCCTTACCTGTTCTGGCTTGAGTAATTGCAGTGTGCATGAGAGGTGAGAGTGAGAAGGGGAAGCAGATGAGGCTGTGCAGTGATTAATGAGCTGTTTCAGTCTGAAAAAATCAGTCTAGCAGGGTGGTCAGAGCCTTGGAATGTGTTAACCTTGATTTGGAAGCCTAGGACCTGACAGCTGTGGCAAAGAAGGGCTGTCTTAAAGAAGTGAAGTAAATCTCTTTTTCTCTCTTATTTCTCACCTGCTCACTGGTGAACTGTTGCCTGACTTTTAACATGCACTTTCTTGTGGCACAGCTTGACCAGGTGGCTTGTACTGTATTACCTTATCTGGAAATTATTTGAGGTTTGTCCTTCTTGATGAAAACACATTTTATCTGAAGCAGTAGTTCATGCCTAGAGAAATCTCACATGTTCTCTTCAGATATTTTTGTGCTCTGTGTTTAAGAACATTGAAGAGTGACTCACTCGGGATCAAATAGGACACTATTTGTGTTAATCAGCTGCATTTCTGTCTGCAGATATTGCTGCACATTAAAACAAACATGCTGTAGATGTGAATTAAGGGGGAAGATATGACATGGAATTTCCTGACTCTTTAAAATAATAAAAAAAAAATCTTTGCCAAGAATAACTTCATCTGCAAAAGCTTCTTAAATGTGTTGCACATTTGTTTTTCTTTAGAGGATGGGTGGCCAGGCCTCTTCATGTGGGCACCAAAGAGCGACAGTTGTGGTTGTGTGATGACCTGAGATGGTTGAAAGGGCTGGTCTGGGCTGTTTTGGCTGTGCCAGGTTAGGGAGCACAGATCCAAGCAGGTGTCCTGAGGGCATGAGAAGCAATTTAGGACAGTAGTCTGTGCCAGCTGCAACAACAAAACAGCACCATGGACACGCGTTGTCTGATCTGTTTGTATCATGTGTTATTCCTGTTTGGTTTTGCATTCTGTTAACAACCCACAAAAGTAATTCCATTTTCTACCACTTGCAGAAAAAGGACAAATATTCTTACCCCCAACTAATCTCCAGCCCTAATAAAGTGGCTTCCTTTCCCTGCACGTCAGTCTGAAATGCAACTGGGTGGCTTCCCTCTCTTCACTACTTGTTAAATAATGTTTAGATATTGGTATATGTCACACGTTTTACATCTTGTTTATTCAGTCTGAAGATTTTATGGAGTGTTTTGCCCAGTTACTGTGTGCTTCTAAACATGGTAACTTAGCTGCCTGTCTTGGAATTTCTGTGGAAAAAAAGGACATGAATTGGTCCTCCATCAAATCCACTTCACTGCCTCACATGCAGCTGTGTCTGCTCTGAGTCTGCACTCCTTCCTTTTGTGTTCCCCCACCAGGACTCTGACCCATGTTCAAGCAGTTGCTGTACCTCCATGATGATCTGAAATTCCTGTCTCTGCTGTTTAATATTGAATTCTGAGATGGTTGTCAAGATCTCCAACTTCCTCACTTGACCCAAGGAAAGAAAGAAGTGTATGGAAGTACAACCTGACCTAGCACTGTGCATTTGCCTTAACTTCCTTCAGCTTTTTGTGAAGTCTCTTAGTTGTGTTCCACAGGGTCCCTCACCCAGCACAGCAAAGCTCCACAGATACAGAGCGCCTTTGTTTTTACTGAAAGCTGTAGTCACTGTTCCAGCTGTAGATTTTTACATGATTGCTTTCTTTTTTTTTTGTCTTCTCTCCCTTCCAACACTTGCAGGTTCATGTACTGGACAGACTGGGGGGAAGTGCCCAAGATAGAACGTGCTGGGATGGACGGCTCGAGCCGCTCCGTGATCGTCAGCACGGACATCTACTGGCCAAACGGGCTGACCCTGGACTATGAGGAACAGAAACTCTACTGGGCAGATGCTAAACTCAACTTCATCCACAAATCAAATCTGGATGGAAGCCACAGGTAAGAAGCTTTTGTTGCCTTTTTTTTTTTT
>VXBA01003535.1:358055-387117 GCA_013399895.1 Serilophus lunatus
TTACTGAAGACTTTTCTTAGAACCAGTTCCATAAAGAAATCCTTGAATCCTGTTAATTGTCTTAAGACTATATAACAAAATTGCCCCTTCTCAATAGATCTGTGCAGTGTTGTTGTTGGTATTCAGAAATGCAGAGAATAATCTGAAAAAACAGATGATCATATACTAGTATTTCAGTTTCATCAATTCTGAGGTCTGGGAAATTGGTGGAAAACAGTCTTATAAGAGAACCATGTCAAAGTGACTGTTTTCCTCCAACAGTTTTACAGTGATGTAATTCTTTTTGACCCTGTCATGGCTGTGTCTTAAGGGTATAACTGGCACTTTGTATATGTGCATTTATCCCTAATCTGGGCAATGATTCTCTTCATTAGGTGAGAGAGCTCTGACAAGTATTGTTTGCACACACAGAAGGAATGAATTTGTGCCTAAGGTATCATATAGGGAGATGATTTTTTGTGAGGTTGTTCTTTACATATTTTTGTGTTGCTTCAGCTGGTTTATCTGGGCATGATCTTTGTTCTGGCCTCCAAGGGACTTGTCTCATCTTCCCCCACAAATGTTAATTTGACATAAAGAAATCAATTATATTGATAAGAGTTGTTTTGTGTGGACTGGTGAGCAGGAACATAGGCAGCACACATGAAGCAGGTCTGCTGGCTTTCTGTGGTATTTATTTTGAACTCCACAATTTCTTTTTGACACTGGTTTGGAAGGTTATATCATTTTCCTCCTAAACTCTGCCTTTTAAGAGATCAAAAGCTCATGCAGTAATTTTGTAATGGTGTTTGTTCACAGAAAGTAACAGGATTTCGATGCAGTTTTAAATTTGTGTCTTTGGATATGAATATTATAACTAGCTTTGTTAATTCCAAACTTGGAGGTGTGGATATCTATTTTGGAATAGCCCTTTGTTTGAGGTTTGTTTCACAAGAAAGAAAACTTAGTACCAAGAAAGAGAGAAGTATTTCGTAGTGATGCTTTCTTTAAAAATGAAAAATGAAAAAAATGAAGACTGTCACAGAAGTTTTCAAGTACTGGAGAGAAAAGGATAGATGTTGTCATACACAGTAGAAACTTGTGTGTTTGTTTTTTTTTTTTTTATTTATTTGTTAACCTGTTTTAACAAATGTCTTGGTCCAGAGCTACTTCAGAGTTTCCTGCTGGCAATTCTGCTTTTTCAATCTTTAGCTACTGACTTAATTTGCAGTTTCACTGTTGATTTATTATTTTATATTTACACAGTGGTATAAATATACTTGGGTTTGGTGTTGTGGTTTTGTTTTAAAGGTGTTCATTCCCAGGTCTGCCATTGATTGATCTGAGAGGTGAGGCAGTGAAAGTGCTGATCTTTGTGGTGTGAGGGGCTGAGCAACCCTGTCTGCCTGCAGAGGTGTCAAACAGGTGTCTCATGACATACAAGTGAAGTCACCTGGGTCCCAGTAGTTACCTCATTCCAGAGCAAATTCATCTGGAATTAGTTAGACGTGTGATAAAGACCTGCACAGACAAGTCATTTAGATTTTAGGTCTGCTGATCCTTTCTTACGTAGCTGTACAAAGCAAAGCAGCCAAATGCTTTAAGTTGCTGGCTTTATTTTTTAAATTGATGAATTTCAGTGTCAGAAGTATTTTGTGGCAATATGCTGATACCTTACTGTTTGAGGGGGAGAAAGGGAAGTCACCTCTAGAAGGGAAAGCACATCTGACTTCCCTTAATCACTCAGAAGAACAAACCAATTCTAACAGCACCTGTTTTTCCCTAGGCATGTGAGAATGTTCTGAAAATCAGGATATAGTCGACATCTGTATCCAGGCTTTTTTGTTTTATTTTTTTTTTATTCTTTGCAATTGCATCATCAGAATGGGGGGGAAAAATGGACAGAACTGCAGAAGTTAGGCTGTACTACAATGAGGTTGTATGTATTTTTTTCTGCTATGACCTCTTAGCCTCTGCCTGTCTTAAGAAAAAAGATCTGCAGCTATCTACAGTGATTCTTTTTTTGTTAGGTACTGTCTTTCAAAATTCAGTTTCTTCAATATGAAATTTTACAGCTGTAATTCTGTATTTTCTTAATTATTTTGTTCATCTCTTTCAGTAACTGATTTTCTAATGCTAAATAAGAAAAGACAATTTCTGATTCTGCAGACAAAGCAAAATCCTTTTAGACCTCTCTTTTACATGGAAAAATTCACCCTGCCAAACTCCACAAACCCCACAATGCCTTCAGTCTTTTATCCTAGTCATCTTCAACCTCCTGAAAAAAAAAAATAAAAACCAACCAACAAAAAAACCACCACAAAACCCTGAACAACACCAAAAAAACCTCACACACAAAACCTCTAAAGCAAACCAAAAAACTCACCAGAAAATGTTGCAGGACAGAAGGGGGAAGGAGTCTGTAGCAGATAAATGACTGTTAAAGCTTCGTTTATAGTAGGGTGGCATAAGTTTTAAATGCTTTGGGAAAAGTGAGGAATACTTAGCAGGAACTAACATCTTTATATCAAAAAAGAATTTCAGACAGTTCAAAGAATGATTTTGTGGTTTGGAAGGTGAAGGAGAATGCAGTATAAATAGGAAAAGATTTTAATTAGTGTCACTGACAGTATTAAAGTGTTGAGGTTCAGACTCCAGTGATCTAAAATTTGGATGGAGTTCTTCTCTAGAAATTCTTGATGTATTTCTAAATCTGTAAGAAATCCCATACTTTTTTATTATCTTTTTATTTCTATAGTCTGATTACCATGTTTCTACACCTGACAGTACACAAGAATTAAAACTTTTAAGATTTATATCTCAGAGGAGCACTTTGATATGAATCATAGAATATCCCTAATTGGAAGGAACCCACTGGGATCATCCAAGTCCAACTCAGCCCTGCCCAGGGACAGCCCCAAGAATCCCACCCTGTACCTGAGAGCATTTCCAAACACTCCCTGAGCTCTGTCAGCCTTGGTGCTGTGCCCACTGCCCTGGGGAGCCTGGGCAGTGCTCTGGGGGAAGAACCTTTTCCTGATATCCAACCCAAACCTCCCTGGATGCAGCTCCAGCCATTCCCTGAGGTCCTGTCCTTGGTCACCAGAGAGCAAAGATCAATGCAGCCCCTCGCTGCCCCTCATGAGGAAGCAATGAAGTCTCCTCTCAGTCTCCTCCGGGCTGAGCAAAGCAAGTGATCTGAGCTACTCCTCATGTGGCTTCTCCTCTAGACCTCTGACCATCTTTGCAGCCCTCCTCTGGATGCTCTCTAATAGCTTCCTGTCTTTTGTATATTTTGGTGCCCAAAACTATCCCCGGGACTGGAGGTGAGGCCGCCCCAAGGCAGAGCAGAGCAGGACAATCCCCTCCCTGCCCTGGCTGGTGAAGCTTTGCCCGATGCCCCCAGGACACTGTTGGCCCTCCTGGCTGACAGGGGACTGCTGACTCGTGGCCAACTGGCCCCAGATCTCTTTCCCAGCACTGCCTTCCAGCCTCTCATTCCCCAGTCTGTCCATACATCCAGGGTTGTCTCATCTCAGGAGCAAAATCCGTCACTTGTCCTCGTTAAACTTCCTATGGTTGATGATTGCCCATCTCTCTAATTTGTCAAGGTCTCACTGCAGGACTTCCCTGCCCTCCAGGGAGTCAACAGCTCCTCCCAATTTAGTGCAGTCTGCAAATTCAAAGAATCCCTCTGAGTCCTGCATCCAAGTCGTTTATGAAGACATTGAAAACAACTGGGCCGAGGATGCAGCCCCACTAGTGACTGGTGCCACTCCTGTTTGCAGGGGTCTGGATAATGGAAGTGGGCAGGTGTTTCGAAAGAATATGCAGAAAGAAACAAACTAAGCCTTGATTATTGGCTTTTGGTGAGATTTTTGTCACCTCTGAGGGCTAGATAAGATCCCTTTGGAGTCACAGCGAGCCATCAAAACCAGAGAGAAGCCAATTTTGCAGTGATGATGCATCGTGGATCACCTGCTAGCCCTGGGATTAACTAGCCCTGGCTGCTCGTTAGAGTAAAGAGGAAGAGCACAGAAGTTGTAACTGGTGCCCTTTGCTTGCCAATGAGAGAAAGAAATGAAGAGTTTTTCATGTCAGAATGAAATAATGAAAAAATAAAATCGATGCATAGAAGAGATGATTTTGTTTTTTGCAGCTCTTGCCCTACTCTTATCAGAGTGAACAGTTGCTTTTTGTGGGAGTAATTAAACAAAACTGAATTGCAGACAGCTCTCCTGTGAGCAGAGCACCAGAGATAGGTTTGCCTGCTAAGGCAGATCTTGAATTAATTTCCTCTCCCTGCAGCAGCAGTTCTAATTAATAAATTAACACTTTCCTGGCTGAAGGGAAATGCACTTATGAGGTCCCCTAGGAAGTGTTTGTGCTAATGAGATGGTTTTTGAGGCCACTGTAAGAAAACATACTTTGAGCAACTGTCAGAAAGCTGGGAAGCTCTTGCAAGGAGGTGAATGTCCCAAGTTTGCACTTGAGCATTGATTTTTCTAGTTTCTGTTTCCAAGCATCAACTCATGTCTACCTGCCATTTGATGAGTTTCAGATTTGTTGAAACATGGAAAATTCTGTGTCCCTGCATTTAAAAGAGATTTTTTTAATTATTTGCCTATAACATGTACAATACACGACATTTTGTGTCTGTGTTCTGTTTGTATTCTTCTGTATATTGCTGTGACATGAAATTGCTCAACACCTTCAAGCACTGAAGAGGAACCAGTCAGTGGTGAGAAGCCTGTTCTCAGTATCTCACCAACACATTAAAGGCCAGTGCAGAGGCCAAACAATGCCCTAATTAGAACTGCTGCAGAATTCTGCATGAACAGAATTAATAGGATTATTTGCACACAGAGCTAAGGTGGATTTCTTGGTTCTTCCCCAAGGTGCTTCTGAAATAAAATGCTGTAAAAGTGGAGCTTCTAAACATGTGTAGTTGACCGTGTGTATAGGTAGTCACTGGGTCATGGGCCTCCCTGCATACTGGATTTAAAAAATCACGTGTAGTAGAGAATGATCAGCCCAGGTGGAGAAACAGAGCAGCTCCTTGAGAACTTCTACTACCTGAATGGGCAAATACAAAATCAGTTCAGGAGCAAAGGAAGAGCAGCTTCAATTGAGAAGCACATAAATGACTCTGGAGTCAGTGGATGTATTGGTACCTTCTCCTCAAGTCCTTCATCTCCTGCCCTTATGCCAGAGGCCTTCCATCCACTCTGTTTGCCTGAAAAATGACTCACATAATGACTTCATTTCTCAGCCATAGTTTGACTTCTGATTGACTTCTCAGACTTCCATTGCAGGTGGGGTTTGAAATGTCACTGCTAGACCTGTTATTTGTCACATGCACTTTCTGGAAACACGTGGCAATTGTGGCTCAGAGAAATGGAAAAGACAAAACACTTTGGTCTTAAAAGACAGCATTGTGTCCCACAAGTCATCTTTGCTGCTTACTTTCTCAGGTAATTGGAAGCACGCTTGTCTTCTGATAGTAATATTTGAACAAGCATTCATGATAAAGATCCAGCTTAGTCTTCTGAGTTTGCTTTGCGAATGTTTGTGTTGGGTTGGCAGGAGAGGAAACCTTGTGAGCTTTGAGGGAACCAGAGCTCCCTGCCCTCCCTGTGGCATGCAGGATTCATGCTGTGAGTGCTTTGGCCACTTGCTGGTATTTCCAGCTGTCACAAGTTGGAGGTGTGTAATTCTTGCAGTTTGGTAAATGCTCAAGGCATTAACCAATCTGTAGATGGAGAGAAAGATTTTGTTTAAATTATTATAATTTGCTTCATGCTTTCTTTAATGGGATGAGCGCTAAAAGCAGATTTCCCCCTCCCCACTTTTCCAATAGCCTAGGAAATGGTAATAGGTATGGGATCCCCCTCAGTGACACTGGAGAAATGGAGTGAAGCAGAAATGTGAACATTCTTGCATCCTGCCCTGGAGACTGAACACAGGCAGCCTCAGGGGTCACCTAGGAGGAGTTTTGCTCCTGTGAAGCTGGAATGTTAATGGTTTGGAGACATTCAGGCCAGGATGTCCAAAGTACCCCAGGTTTTGTGCAGGTGTTCTGATCAGTTTTGGAAATCAGAGAACTGTAATGCAGCCAGAATAGAAGGGATTTGGTTAATGGAAAGTGTCTGCTTGTTTATTTTTATGGAGAAATGCTGTTATACTTGAATGCGAAACATCTGTTAAAGTTGTAGGAGGGAAAATAGTAATTCTTATGGTATTTTAGATTTAAATTATCTTGATGGTTGGTGGCTTTCTTTTGGTGATCTGAATTATTAAATTGCATAGCCATAAACTAGCCTTGAATTTGAATGCTGGTGTTAATTGAAAAAGGAATAAAGGCAGACTGAGGCAATCCTGGTTGTGATAAAGGGTATGAATTTAAAGTTAATTTTTTTGGTCATTTTGCTGTAAATTTTTATTTTACATAAGCCTTTGTCTGAAATGCAGATTATCTTTAAGCAGTAGCTTTTTTGTCATTGTTAGTATGAAACTGGATAGACTGTGAGGTTTCATTTATTTATTCTATTTCAGAGTCCAATAGTCCACTTTGTAATTCCTTCTTTAACTTGTTTATTATTTGTTTCCTTTATCTTTACCAAGTATTTCACAGGATTCTAACAGAAAAAGAGTAGAACAAATGTGAATAGAATTGAATGGTATCTAAATTTTCTTGAAGCAGTAGAAAACTCTTTACCATAGCAAGTTTTTGTTGTAATTGCTTCTCTGATTACTATGCAGATAAATAGTTGTATTTGGGAAACCACAATATACGACACAGAGGGATTTTGATTTCTGTGGAAACTGCTTATTTTCTCTCTCTTTCCCTTCCCACCTTCCTTCTCTGCTGTCCCCTGCTGCATTTCTTTCCCAGACAACTGAACAGAGATGGGGACATTTTCAATGTCAGTTGCCACCAAGATTTTTGAGGCAAATTTGTCTGATCGTATGCCTGGCACAGGAAAGATTATTAAAGTCAGTGTGTGTTCAGGCCCATCTAATCCACAGCCAGTTTGCATCCTGCTGAAGCCCTGGGGATGTCTCCTGGATGGGTGACATTACTCCTTATCTTCATCTCTCACTTTCTCATCATTAATGTCTCTTTAAAACAAGACTAATGATAAAAGCCCAGCAGTTTGAAGGAACCAGGGAGCTTGGTGAAGGCTGATGGGATGTGGTGCTTTGTGCTGTTGCACCACTTGTTCCAATCAAGCCTGGGCTGGTGATGTAGGTCCAGTTACACTTGCAGGGCTTTACCTGGTACCTGGATCAGTGGCTTTCTAAGTGAGGCCAGGAATGTGAAGGTTTTACTGCTCCCTGACCCTGAGCTTGTGAAATACCCTGTAGGTGGGAAGCACCTGCTCCCACCAGCTCTGTGCAGCAGGTGAGCGCTGCAGGTGATGTTCTGGTCCCCTTCATCCACCTGGGTGTGTTTAATAAATAGTCAAGGCAGAAGTTGGGACTCCTCTTGTTGCTCACCAAAACCAGAGCTCTGCAGTTCCTAGTGCAGGTTGTGTTGGAGCATAACTGCTTCACAGCAGCCATCAGAAGGTCATTTCATGCTCTCTGTCTTCTACCTTTTTCTGTCTGTTAATAACTGGGCTCTCCAATCCTTTTCTCTCACTCCTCATTAGGCTGTGCAGACTCATGGAGCACAATTCAAGCCACTGCTTCCACACTGACACACATGGTGTGGCTGCTGTTCAGCAAGGCTGCAGGTGTGGCCTGTGGAGGGGGTTTGAAGGGAGGAAAAAAAATCCATGCTGGTTTTGCTGATTGAAAGTGAGCCTTCACCTTGTAATGGCTTGGTAAAAACAAAGGGTACAGAGTACATGTTACTGGTGATACTCATCTGATGAGGTGCAAGAAACACACACTGCTGTGTTTGGACCCAAAGCCATCTTTATGTGTTGCATCTCAGAAAAATAATGCAAGTTGGAGAGTGATTGCTTGAGGCTGCGTCTGGTGGTACAGTCACATGAAGGGCTCCCCAATCTCCCCAAAGAGGGGCTGCTTTAAATAAGGGTCACAGTTCACCTGATGCTTTGTCATATGAATAGATAGTTGTCTGAAAGTTAGACATGTCTAGCAGGGGCTGTTTTACTCACAGATCTATTCACACTGGCACTGGTGGGCACTAAGCACACGTACAATTCCTCTGTTGTTTTAGTTCTGTTTGTTTGGTGGGGTTTTCTTAATGCTTTGTAGACATGTGGCTGCTCTTGTGTGTGGGAATGCTGTCCCTGGTGCAGCTTTGGGTGCAGTCAGAGCTTTGGAGTTTTATTGCTGCTTCTTCATACAACAAATGCCATCAATTTGTCAGAGAGACTTGCTCTCCAAGCCTGCTCTGAACTCAAAGCATTCAAATCTGAACACCTTTAGGGTTTGAGGGTGAGGTTGGTAAAACTCTTCACAGAATTAGAATGCCTTTCTACTTGGTGTGGAACAGGAGTGTATTGAGTCCTTCTGGCTGCAGCGTTTCCCTGGTAGGTTCCAGCTGTACATTATATTACAATGGTCTTTTGTTAGGTGCATTTAATTAGAGGGAAATGTATACCTGACTCCAGAGATAAGAAAGGAAAGATAATATGTCCCACTTTTGAGTGTGAAATACCGAGAAATAGAAAACTGTGTTTGGTGCAGAATTGGAACACCAGAGTGACAAGTAAGGGGCTGTATGTCTTTCTCATAAGCAGAAAAAAATTAGAAAACTCTAAAGATAATGCATCTTTTTCCAGAGGTTAAGGTGAAAGAGCAGTAATGACTGAAGACTCTTGGTGCTCAGAGTCATTGGCAGAAGACACCTTCATGTTTCTTGCTTTAATATACATTTCTGTTATATTTTAACAGAAAATATTTGGAGAATAAATGTATTTTTGTTGTCTATTAGAGCATTTCACTTTAGACTCACTTGCAAAAGTGATGCCTGAATAGAATAACCATAAGAATCAAGCTCCTTAATTCCAATTCAGAGGGACTTGAGTACAATTAGCTTCTACATCACAAGAAACTGGAAAAACTGTTTTGAGTAATGTTTGCACCACATTTTTGTGATTGCTAATGAGCATGTGTTTGTTTATATGCATAAAATGTATGAGTACACTCTTTAATTTTGTTTATGAACCTGGAGAGAGGCAGTGCCCCAGTTTGCTCAGAAATGATACCATTACCATGGCAGATCATCACTGGAACTCTGTTTAATGGCACAACTTATAATGAAAACAATACCTTAATGAGTATCATCATAATGAATCATGAGAAGTAACTTAAAGTATTTCTTTACAGTGGAACTATTTTCCATTAGAGTATTTTTCTAATGGTTCAAAAGAGCAAAACTGGAAGGGATAGATGGAGAGCTAAGAGATGACCAGTTGCTCTCAGTTTGAAATCTGCTGAGGCTGGAATTTGGTGGACATGGAACAAAATCCACTGGCATTCCCTCAGGGCATAGAGCCCTACAGGTACCGAGTGTTCAAGAGAGGATAAGAAGCGGTCAAGAGACCTGAGCAAGGAGTTGAGTTGGCATCCCTGGGCAGCCTGAAAATAGCACTCCTGTGCTGTCCCTTCATGTCATTCCCCAAAGTGGGGGCAGTGTATTTGTTCCCCATAAATAAAGTTCTGATCAACAACATTTAGAATGTAGAACTTCTTTTCACAGGAGCTCTGTTGAAGCAGAGCTGTAGCACGAGCTGTGTTTGAGCATTCCTTTTCTTCCCTGTGCCCTCTTAGGCAAGCAGTGGTTAAAGGCTCCCTTCCACATCCTTTTGCTCTGACTCTGTTTGGGGACATGTTGTACTGGACTGACTGGAACACACACTCCATCCTGGCCTGCAGCAAGTACTCAGGGGAGGACCTGCAGGAGATACATTCCAACATCTTCTCTCCCATGGATATCCACGCCTTCAGCCAGAAGAGGCAGCCAAATGGTAAGCTGTCTTGCTTGCTTTTTTTAACTGCTAGTTGGAACTGATTTGCGAAAATATTAATTAGTCTCTCTCTGTTTGGTGGTGGGTGGCTTCTCTTGTGTCATGATGCAGTTTTTCCAATGCAAAGATTGGGAAAAGACCCAAAGAGAAACCAAATATTCTCTACATTGTTTTATTGGGCTTTTAAAATTCAAGGAAAAAAACCCATCTCTTATTTTTTTCTGCCTGACACATTTATCCTGTTGTCATATTCCTTTTTCTGCTTTCTGTGCCATAACTTCAGGCAACATGGTATTATTATTTTTTTGAAGTAGTTCCTGAGTGGAAAGTAGTGTTAATTTGGCAGATGATATTAAGCAGGACTAGCTCTGTCTAATAACCACTGTCTTAACCATTGTGTTAATTTAGTATGTTTGCATTTTGTTTTCGTATATACCACCCACTATACATTCAGCACCAATATGCTGAAAAACTTGTAAAAATGAGAAGGGCAGAGCTGAAAGAAACAAGGTTCTTGCTTAGAGCTGAGTGCTGCTTTCCCAAGAAAGGAAGCATTCAACATCTGTGTGTTTTGGTACCATAAATACCCTGTTACTCAACACTTGGAAGTAATTTTTCCTTGTTCTGTGTTTATCATTTCCTCCTTTAATCTGTGTTGCTGCCACTGCAGTGATTCTACCACTCAAATGCCTTATGTGTCTTAACACATGAGATGAGGTCATTTGTTATCAGAAGCATTAATCTGTGTGATTTATGTTTAACAGCTACAAACCCATGTGGAATTAATAATGGTGGCTGCTCCCACTTGTGTTTGATGTCTCCTACCAAGCCCTCTTATCAGTGTGCATGTCCCACTGGTGTGAAACTTCTCGAAAATGGAAAGACCTGCAAGGATGGTAGGCTCTGTTTTTTGAAAAATCCTTTAGATTAAGCACAAAGTAGCTTTGGGAGAGAAAGGGATTCTTCCAGCTTCACTATATAATGCATGTGAGGGGTGGCAGATTCTGAAATGATGCATGCCTTTGCAGTGCAGATAAAAGTGATGGGAAAATGCTCTCTGCATTTAAAAAAAAAAAAATTCTGATGGCCCAAGGGCAGGTTATTTCCACTTAGAAAATTTAAGGTGCTGTTTTCTCTCTGTCACTAACTCCCTGCAAGTTTGGTGAGGGCTGTGTTGTCTCCTTTTCTTAGAGAAAAAGATACCTGCCTCCTCTGTTGTTTCTAAAATGTTTCTGACATTATTGATCATGAATTAGTATTTGGTTAATAGGATTGCACAACAAGCCCATTTTTTCCTTTTTTTTTCCCCTTTTTTATTTTTTTAATCCAATATTCATATATTATATACACATACACCTGGGGTTTCTTTTCAATTTGCATGCATAAAGTTAGACACCTACATCTGTAGAGAAGAACTGAAAATAATTCCAAGTTTCTAGGGCTGTTGAAAGTGTTTCAGCCTTAAAACTCAAGACTTAAAGATCATGATTTACAGCTGCGAGCACTCACCCCAAACTGCTTTTAGTGTTTCCTTTTGGCCTAATGTCTGTGAGATTTAAATTGTTACATTTTTTTAAGTGTAGGTCTTGTGATGTGCTGTGGTTGCTGTAGTACATTAGCAGGATCAAAATTAACACTAGGAGATAATTAGCTAGCTCATAAATAACCATCTTTTATGCAGATCATCTGTCTATGACAAAGGTAAATGGAGGAAGAAACAATACAGCAGAGCTTGGTGTAAATAGGCTAAATAAAATGTATACAGAAATATTTTTTTAATTGGAGTTTTATATTTTAAAAATTCTTCTAGGCTTGTCAGCTACTGTTCAGCACTTTCTTTAATTTCATGCTATTTTGTGCTCTCTGCTGATTATTTTTGAGTGTCTGTGTGAACCTTGTTAAAATAAATTGCTGCTTTTATGTGAAAAACAGCTCCCAGTTTAGCCTGGCAGGATTGTTTTTAAGAATTTATTGATACACAAACAAGATATTGGGCCTCCATTTCCATCAGTGTAAGGAGCAATCTTCAGTGATACTGCTCTGGGTTGGCCATGTGTGGTCAGAGTGAGACACGAACCCCTGTGCTTTTTCAGAAATGCTTGATAGGCACAGATAAACTTTTTTGTGGCAGCTGATACCCGGAGCAGTTGTTACGTCATTACAGGGGTGTTTTCTAAAGCAGAGCTGCACAGAAAAATCCATGTGTGGTGAAGGGGTCCCCAGGGAAGTGGTCAGGACCCCAAGGAGCACTTGGACAATGCTCTCAGGCACGTGGTAGGACTCTTGGAGTGTCCTGCACAGGGGCAAGAGTTGGACTTGGTAATCCTGATGAGTCCCTTCCAACTGGGGATATTCAGGGATTCTGTGAAGGTTTGGTCACTTGCCATGCATAGAACAGAAAGGTAGCAGAGGCTGAGGGGCTAAGGACAGAAGTTGGAACAGGTCCTGGAGAGATGGAGGGGAAGAAGTTGTTTCCCTTTGACTTCCTGCAGGTAGGAAAAGGGACAGGGACTTGAGGCAGGATGGGCTGTATCTTTTCTTGCTCCAAGGAACAGGTCATTGCTCAGGTTGAGCACCATCTCCTCATGGGAGGTAACTCACCAGAAGGTTAACTGGTCTGTGCCAAGTGCTGAACAGCACCTTTCTAGTGTGTCAAGGTAAATTAACAAAGGTAAGGAGAGGAATGGTATTAAAAAAACCCCAAAACCTTATTAAAAGGACTAACTTCTCATGCAGAGATATTCAGAAGCATCAGTTCACTTTGTTAGCCATTTCTTATGTCTCAGAATTTATACCTGTTGCTCTTTTCTCCCATTCCCTGAACGTGAGAAGCCAAATTGTATGTTCCTAGTCAGCCATGACACATATTATCAGAAATTTTGTTAACCAGTTTGCTACAGTTTGTTGTCCATTGGTATGCAAAAAACTTTTTACAAGAACATTTATCTTATGGTTGTCAATATGATGTTAATTTTAAACAACCATTCTACTATTGTGTAGTTTGAGAACACTCTGCCTCTCCCTTTCCAAGAAGAAAAATGGGTGGGCAGGGGGGAGGAGGAGATAGTACATAACCCAAATGAAACAACCTACTCAAATTATGCATCAGATCCATTGGGTTCACTTAAATTGATGGTCCTGCACAGAGCTAATTTCTGAGACACATATGAGAGAGGTTCAGCTTTTAGAGCTGATCATACTACAAAATAATTATTTTTTTTCCCCCCTCTCCTCCCTCACTGAAGAGAGGTGCAGGTGGTGGGCTCAGGGCTTCTGTGAGTGACTTACAACTTTCTAGAGCTCTTCAAAGCAGAGATTCACTGGAATTTTTTCCCATAGTTGCAAAGGCTGCAATTATTGACTGGGGGAAGGGAGGAGGACATGGCAATTGAACAGAGCCAGACTAGCCACAGACCAGAGTATGAGATGTAGATCTGTACAAGTTAGTGGTGATTTCCTTTCTTAGGTTCCTCAGTGACCTTTGGGAAGTAAATTCCTTCTCTCTTTTTCAGGTGTGTGTGGTGGGGGGGTTGGCTCTAGTTTTTTGAGCTGTTTTTTTTTTCCCTTGGATTTGCCTGCTTACTGTATCTGCTGTGGAAGTAGAACTGAACATTTTTGCCTTGTATAGTTTCAGTATATACTTATTATGCTCAACTGCTGAAACGCTGAGGACTTATATCTCTGTTTGTAATTATTAGAATGTGCACATGACTGTGGGGGAAGGAGGGAGGGACTGGCAACTGAGAAATGAAAATGTGAAAAATGAGGCTGAGTTTCTCTTCCTTTAGATGGTTTTCTCTTCTAGCAGGAGACAAAAATCCAGCTGGTTCCTAAACTGAATTGTTTCAGTAAGAAATGAGCCTCTTTGAGGAAAGAACTTCATTTCGTGCTGTGTTGTTCAGAGTCCTGGCCTAGAAAGATTCTGATGGGTGAATTTTGAGAGTGTGTTTGTGGTGTTTGCAGTGCTTTGGCATTGACAGATGATCCTGGCAGCCAAAGGTGAGGCTGGCTGACCCTCCCTGAGCAGTTTCCATGACAACCTAGTGTTTTTGAATAATCTTGGTTTGTAGGAAATCTTTTCCTCCCTTGCCTTTCTCCCAGTGTTAGTTTCTCCTTTTTTTTTGGTAGAGGGTTTTTTTTATCGCATCTCAGAGGAGTTTTACTATTTCTTGTAAGATCTATGAATACAGTAACACACACACCCCCAATTTTCAAACATCCACCAATTTTCAAACAATTTTCCATAGTGTTTCAGGAAAAGGGTAATAGTTTAGAATAAAATTATCTATTTTTCTAATAGCTGATAATACAAATCAAGTCAGTTGAGTACCTGAGATGTGGGCTTGTAGCAAGGTTTTAGCTCCCCCATTGGCTGGGTGAAAGATTGTAAATCCCTGTCCCTCAAAGGAAAGAGAGGCAGAATAAGATTTTCACGTCCCGATATTCCTCAATCAGTAAGATCCAAAGCAAAGAGGCCTTTCTGAGAACCCAGATACAGTTTTTACCTCAGAGTTTTTACCCAGAACATAGTGGGATTTCACCTTTTCAGTATTATGTGCACTGCTGCTCTGAGTTTGACAGTGCTGCATTGAACAGATTGTTTGATAGTTGTAAAACCTAAATTTTCTTACAAAACTGAGTTTGTCGTTCGAGTACATTCTTATTAATGCTTAACGATCACTCTGTCCATGTGCTCAGCTTCTGTCTTTGCCTGCCAGGAGTTCTACTTGAGTCCCACATCTGCTGCTGCCAGTACTGATACCTGGTTTGTACTGAGAAAACCAGTGGTGACTTCAGCTGAGCAAGGAGGTGTGAGTTCCCTCCTGAAGAAAAAGCACTGCTACAGACTGATTTCAGCCTGGCTTTGGACATTCTGTTCTCTTCCAGGAAAGGAATCTTTATTTTGCCCATGAATGCTTACATCCTAATTGCCTTGTACGCCTGGAGGCACCAACCAGAATTTTGCGCTCCTTTTGCAATGCAGGGCTGCCCAAGGGGTAGTAGCCAGGATCCCAGTCTGACTGCACAGATTGAAGTATTAATTTCACCCCCTCATTCTTTCATTTATTTTAAAGGAGAGAAAAAAGATGTGATTAATTTCAGATGCATATTCTTTTGTGTTTGTGTTCTGAGGTTGAGCTCGTCTGGATGAAAAAAACTTGTTTGTATTGTTCTATCAGGGATTCTCACAATGGAGACTTTACAGCTGGGGGAAGACATTTAGGAATTAAATGCTTTGGTCCAAATGGGAAGTGATTTTATTTGGGATGTATAAATAACCTTGATTTCCCAGATACAGAGAATGCATTATGCATGTCTTAGGTCTAAGCATTTCTTACAGATGAATTCCTGAGCGTGTGTCTGTGTAGCTCAGCAACCACTGATGGTTTTAAAGTTCAGTAACCTAAAAATGACTGAGGCCTGTATCTCACTTAGAAGATGTAATTGATTTTAAAGGTTAGAAGGGTATTAGACTTAAAGCTCTGCCATTGCATGTGTCTGCATGCTTGGCTCTGTTTCCCCTTTTCTCCCCCTTCCCTTGACTTCAGCTAGCACATAGATTTAAATTATTTAGAATTTTAACAGTGAGTTTTTGAGGAAAGTATTAGTTCCAGAAGTAATGTAATGCAGCATCCGTGAGCTTGTAATCCCAGCTTTCAAAGTGCTTAATAAAAGTAGGCTAAAGCTCTCAAAACTAAGAGTCTGGAGTAAAGCTTATGTGTCTGTATTAGACAAGTAAAGGACTTGATTTTCAAAAAATTGCTAACTGTCTTGATATCCTGTGACTTGAGGCACTGCTGAAAGAAACCCTGAGCTTAGTCCCCAGTTTGAATGGCTTGGGAATTTGTGGGATTTTGAGATTGTGTGGGAGGTCAACGTGGAGAGACCTGACTTTAAATATATGGCAGCTGTGTTCTTGCATACTCTGCTCTCAGGTGTGTGCATGGGAGCTTTGTGCACTGCAGTTTGAAGGCTGTGTGCACACACCTTGGCATTCCTGCTGGCCTGTGCCCTCAGACCTAGCAGTGTATTCGAGGTGCCCTTGTGCCTGCAGGTTGGGTGCAGTTAAGGTTGCCAGTAGTTGAGAGAAGATGGCAGCATGCTCCTGGTCTTCTGTGTGTTTGTCTGGGCCACTTCATCCTTGTGTGTTCAGTCCAAGGTGTTTGGGGGGAAAACTCCCTCATGTCTCCATTTGTCAGTTCTAGTTGCAGCTTCCATGCACCTTTTGAAAGCAGCTAAGCGAACTGAGGTTTGAGGTGTTTTATATCTTTGTGGCTTGTAAACTGGGGGGGAAAAAAATTACACCAGCAAACTGTTTCGTCTTTTTCTGCCCTTTTATTCTTTTTTTTTGAAATATGATTCTGTACTCATGATTTCCTCTCCATCGTGCTCATCACGAGAGGCTTAATTCTTAGAGAGGCAGAGTCAAGAAGTCTGGAGATCCTGCTGTCACCTTAGCTTTTGCATCATAACTTGTCTTTGGAATGGAAATGAACAAATTGATTTTGTTGTGTCCTGAGTACCTTGAGCAGACTTCTGACTGGGTGGTGGGTGATCAGTGCCTAGCCAGGTAAACTTTGTGCAGCTGATGTTTTTGCCACGATTTTTTTCCCTTGTCTGATATCAAGGTGGTAATGGGATCAGTCCATAAATACACCCAGCTCTTGCATTTGTTATTTTTGCTATTGTCAAGACAAGCCTGAAAGTATTCAGTATGATTTTTCCCTCTACCTGCCTTGAGGGTGAGGTGCTTCTCTGCTGCTCAGTTTCTTTCCCCTGAACAGAATGACTGTTGATCTAATGAAGCAACTGAGGTGTTCATTTGCAAATGGTTGGTTGGGGAACAGCTCTAAAGTAAGCTTTACACTTTTTATTGCTTGATTAGAGGGGTGAGGGGTGGTGTTTGATGGACAGGATTGGAATGCTGGCAAGGCCCCCGGATAAAGACCATGAAATTCTTAGCTTGAGGTTCCAAAGTGCAACATGGGTTAGCTGAAAGCCAGTCGTTTCCTAATGCTGAATTAAGGCTCAAACACAGTGGGTTATTTGACTAAACAACAGTGTTGCAGCCTGAAAGCAGGATACTGAAGCTGTTGAAATAGGTTGTCTGTGAGAAGAATGGGAAGGTCAATTGGTCAATTTTAAGGGTGAGTTTCAGCAAGGGTATGGTTATACACAACTGAGTCTTACTGGAGACCTGGCTTTGGTCCTTTAAAATGATTGTCAGCTTCAGCTAGAGCACACAAATCAATTTTAAATTATGCCTTACACTTTTTCTGAATATAATAGAGAATATTTGGCTTTTTAACGGTTTTGAACTCTGAGGTTTGCTCAACCTTCCTTTTTGCCTTATCAGATAAAACTATTTTATTGTTTGGGGTTTTTAATATAGTTGTCATTGCTTTTTCTAAAAGATGAGTTGGATAAATGGCCATGAAGTTGGTAAGAAAAAGTACTAGGGGCTTCTTCCTTACTTGAACCTAAATTGCTGGGGTTAGCTATGTACTAATATTTTATATGACCATAATCTTGATGCTGAATTGTTTGCGATGCTTAATAGCAGCAAATACAGATGTACACAAAGACTGCTGTGTCGAGATTAGTTGCTCCTGTAATTACTAAAAAACACACCTTACTAACATGCCTGTTTTCCATTTTCTATCACATGCTTTACAGTATTTTGGATGATTTATGGGCATGTAATTACAGGTTCCCCTTCCTGATTAATTAATGCATAAGAGTTACTGACTAGAAGAACAATTGGGTAGTGTGTACATGTATTTCTGAACACAAGGTGGTTTAGAGCATAGGAGCCCAAAGCTGATCTTAATCTCTGCTGGACTACCAATTAGAAGCACTTGTAATAATATTCTCAGCTTCAGCTGTTGAAAGGTGCCGTTTCCTGCAGCACTGTGAAAGTGTCTTACATGTTTTTAACACATTAAACTTGCTGTAAATGAAGCAATGGCTGCTTTGGCATCTCTCCAAACTTCGGCATGCAGCGGGGTTTCAACTAGCACCAACATCAGTTATTGTCTTTTTTTTTAAAATAAATTTAGCATCAGACACCAAAATTCATCACCAATCTACTAACTGTAGTTATTTCAGTCTTCTAACCCATGTTTATACCTCTTCAAGGTCAAGAGGGAGGTATGGCCACGTGTTGGTTGCTCATTTTCACTGCAAGTTCATGCATTTATTTTCCTAAACCTTCCCTGCCTCCCCCTAGCCCCCCATCAGTCCCTGCCAAACCCTTTCCCCTCACTCTTTGAGGAGAGCCATTGCACCACACTTTTCCCAGCAATTAGGCTGCATTTTTCACCCTTGGCTCAGGTTTCCCTGAGGCCTGAGCTGCTCTTATCTCCCTAAGACTCCAAACTGATAAGCCACTTTAATTGGAATGGGGTGTGGTGGTTGTTTATCCTTCATTACATTGAAATCTAGTGACACAGAATAGAAATGAAATGAAGATTAATTAGATCAGACAGTAAGGGCAACTGTCATGGATGCTGTGCTGCCTATGTGAAAACATCTTCTGCAGTGCAAGCTGATCTTATTTATTGTAATTTTGAGTTTTGGGCCAAAAGCCAGCAAGGCTGTCTTGTGCTTCAGCTCAAAATTACTTTATAAGACACTGTTATTTATCTTACTGTCTTCAATAAGCTTGTTACCAACAAATGTGGAAGGAGCTGTCAGCCTTCCTGCTCTGCATGGTCATTGGACAGTTGTCTGTTCCCAAACCTGCTTGCTCTGATAAGAATGGCTCAAAAGACCTTTACTTGTGGTGTTTTGTGTCACATTTTTTCCACTTCTAAGATGTTGTTGAAACATGGAGCTTGTTTGTCATGATTGTCCTCTAACCAGCAGCAGCAAACAGTCAGTAAATGTTTTATATAATTAATTTTTCGTTTAGGAGGTTGCAGGCCACCTATTGATTTGCATAAAGTAGAGCATAGTCACTGCATATCTACTTCAGTATCTTTGGAGGGAGCCATATGGATAGAAAACATGTCCAACATGATACACTCTGGACAAAGAAACGACCACTAAATTTTCTCTAGAAATGTGTCTGACTTGTGAGGTTACTCTTCTGCAGAACACCTGAAGCCTTTTGAGGGGAACTCTCTGCTGGTACCCACCAGTTTGTAGCTCCTGTGAAGCCAAAGGAGCTGCTCTATCTTGTTCCAAGTGGCAGGGAGCCAGGTTTGCTGTTGACAGGCCTGGTGCCCGTGGTTTGTAAGGTGGCTGTGTTTGTCTCGCTCCCGTAGGCGCCACTGCCCTGCTGCTGCTGGCCCGCCGCACCGACCTCAGGCGGATCTCCTTGGACACCCCGGATTTCACGGACATCGTCCTGCCCCTGGAGGACATCCGCCACGCCATCGCCATCGACTTCGACCCTCTGGAGGGACACATCTACTGGACTGACGACGAGGTCCGCGCCATCCGCCGCTCCCTCCTCGACGGCTCGGGTAGTCAGTTTGTGGTGACGGCGCAGATCGCGCATCCCGACGGCATCGCCGTGGACTGGGTCGCACGGAACCTCTACTGGACGGACACTGGCACGGACAGGATTGAGGTGACGAGGCTGAACGGCACCATGAGGAAAATCTTGATATCAGAAGACCTGGAGGAACCCAGAGCTATTGTGCTGGATCCCATGGCTGGGTGAGGAGCGTTTTTTAAAATACTGGTCACACAGAGAAGATACCTCTGTGTGCTTGTATGTAGATAATGGGGTGCAAGGATCAACTTCTGAGCCTTCAAAATGAAAGTACTGGGGCTCTTTGAAATTCAGAGCTCTGAGGCACAAGGACCTGCTGCTCTATTTTCACCACCTGGGTAGTCTTCTCGTGTGTCTTTGTTTTACTCTTTTTAAAAACATTTCTGGGGACAGTGTGGATCTGCTTGTTTATTCTAGCTAACAGCTCTGGTTGTATTGTCTTGCTGAGCAGACCGATACAGGAGTTTTGTCTAAAGGGACAGTGTGTCTAGTTCTTTCTGAATGGTTTGAGCATCCTTGCCTAGGTAAGGAAATAGATTTGGTTTAGAAAAGTAATTTTCTCTGTGCTGTGTGGTTTTGGGGAAGAGTAGTCCAGAAGAAACCGTTTGGATATTGGAAGTTTGAATTAATAAGAGTTCTTAAGATTTTGTTTCCCTTGCAGGTACATGTACTGGACTGACTGGGGAGAAATCCCAAAGATTGAAAGGGCAGCATTAGATGGCTCAGACAGGATTGTGCTGGTGAATACCTCGCTTGGCTGGCCAAATGGACTGGCACTGGATTATGCAGAAAACAAAATATACTGGGGAGATGCCAAAACAGACAAAATAGAGGTTTGTGATTGTATTTGCATTTTTGATTCCATGGAGTTACAGAATGTAGTTACTCTGTTTTTCTAGGTATTCATATTCTGATGCAGCCTGAAAGGGCAGTGAGAGAGTGCTTGAGTTGTGCTTTAAGAAACAACTCCCATTTCTTCTCTGTCTTTGGGCAAGTTACTCTCTAGTCTTCCCTCATTTTTCTCTGTGTAAAATCAAAGTTATATCCCTGTAGTAGAGCTCTCTTTCTAAGAGTGTATACTAAGGATTTGCTAAATAAGTCAATTCTTAGGTCAGCAGGGGAAAAAGCTTTTTACTGTGATTAAGGTTTGTGGGTAAAAAAAAATGTCTTTCATTCTTTGTGCTGCTCAGCTTAAATGCTAGTAAAACATATTTTAAAGAAGTCTCATTTCATATAATTATTTGTATTCACAGCAATCTTCTATACTTTACATCTCTCTTGTTTTAGTAGAGTTTCAGCAAAGGGATAGATTTTCCTTTCTTTCTGACATGTCGTATTGAAACTTTCAATTAAAAACAAAAAGCACTTTTTCTTCTCTCCCACGTTGAAAATCTTGCACATTTATTTTGTCGTGTAACATTTAGGGAACAAATTTGACATCTATTACCTGTCAGTCTTTGAGAAAATAGTATTATTTAGTATTTGATCAGTTTACTGTCAAAAGCTTCTCTTGGAAGCAGAAGACTTGACTTCTCCCTGGCACACAGTAGCAAGGTGAAGTCATAGTCATGTGCTAGAAGGTCACATAACTGTTTGTTCTTCATCAGAGCCAAAGTAACTTCAGTCCTGCAAGGTGAGTTGCTTTGTAGCAGTCCTTGAGAAAGCCTCAGGGAGCAGAGTTTTCTTTGTCCTGAAAACAAGATTTATAGTCTCTAATTCACCTAATATTACACCAGTTCTGAGAAAAGAGGGGGGAGAAGAGTCTTATCTGTGCCTAGACACTTATAACCGATTGAGCACTTCAGCCCTGATACCATCTTGGACTTGAGTGTATTTTGCAAAAGCAAAGTTAGGCATAATTCACTCTCCTGCTTGCCAGAACGTTGAGATTCCTTATTCATTAATAATCATTCTATTCAGTGCTGGATCAGTCCGTGGTAGAAATTTTCATCTAGATCAGGCATGAGCTCACTGCTGTGTTTGTGTCAAACTGGCTAGAACACATCATGGAATGTTTATGCCAACATTATGGTGTCTGTGGCAGGACAGAAGATATCTGATTTGGCACAGAGTCTTCTGGGACAATTTCCATTTCATTGTTCTTAAATCAATGTAAGCCAGCAGAATGAGTGTGTTCCAGGTTGTCATGTAACATCTATGCAGGGAATCAGAGAAGATTTCTCATCCTGAGGTTTCAGAATGACCTGTTATTTTTTTTCCTAAGTCTCCAAGTGTTAGAGTTGTGATACTACTGCTTCTGCTTTTTATAAAAACCCAGCATTTGTCAATCTTGAAACAATCTGGCTAAAATCTTTAAAGCAACAGAGAAGAAATTCCCCCACAGGTTTTTCTTGATGTTTTGGAATTTAGTTTTACTTGAGGATATGGGTTTGGTTTTTCTAATTGCTGAAGATGTTCATTTAGAGCTATAAAATTATGTATAAGGTGGCCAACACTTCCCCCCCACACACCTTTTTTGACAGAAGAAATTGGCCCTTGTAACTAATGTGAGGTGATGGGTGCAGAACAAAAGCAGATGGTTCTTCAAACAACATGTGGTAAGCTGTGGAAATGGTTGTAAGATGTTAAAAGCTTACATGTGTTACTGGGAAGACTGGATAAGTCTATGGAAGGGAATTCCACTGCAGCTTACTGGCAAATAGAATTGCCTTCTGAACCACAAATTACTGAAATGTAAATTGCTGTAGAAAGAAGGGTCTTGTTGAAAAGCTTCAGTGTGCATTTGCTTTATTGTGCTGTCATGTAAGTCCGAGTTTTGATTATTCTCTGAGAAAGAATACTGGGATGGGTGTACCTTTGGACTGAACCCATATAAAAAAAAGCGTCTCTTTTCCTGTGTTTGGGGCCATTCAGTTCCTTGAACATTTGAGGAATCTTTATTCTGTTAGCTTGTTGCATTGTATTTAGGAAAACCTTCATATCCTTACTTAGATGTGATATTGCTTCTTGCTAACTGCACTTCAGAGGGGCAAAAGTGGGATGAAAATCAATGACCCCTGATAGTGATCAGCACACACGTTCAGTTTGGCTTCTGCATTTAGTAAAAGCATGGGAAGACTCTATAGGATGGAGTGGGTGTGTCCATCCAAGAGAGAGACTTTCTTTTTATTCCCACCTGTTGTGGTTTAGGAATGGTGTTCCCCAATTCAGTGCCCCCACCGAGACTCTCCAAACCACGTGTCACTCTCTCGCTCCCTGGCTTTCCCCTTCCTCACCCCCTGTGGCAGGATGGAGAGGAAAACTAGAGGCACAGAAGACACGTTCATGGGTTAAGAGCAAAGTACTGGAAACAGCACTGAGAGAAAACCAGCAGTAACAGCAACAGTAGGGATGACAGAGGGCACAAGAAAGAAACAATTCGTACAGAAACCCCCTGAAAACAGACATTGCCTGACAGCTCCCTTTGCCACGTTTATTCAACCTTCCAGCCATATTGCATATGATATATATATATATATATATATATATATCTACACACCAGCACAGGTATCATTTCCATAGTCAATGGCCATCCCTCCAAGGTGTCTGTTGAGTTCATTTAGTCCATGACTGCGGGTTCTCCCCATCCTGGATGTCTTCCAGGGCTGGTGTGCTGTCAGCTGGTTGCAGGCTTCATGAGGACCTGACAACTGGTGTCTCTCGGAGCAGTCCATCTTCGTTGTCCATGGTAGTTATGGCACACAGTGGCAGTGTCATTCAGCAGCCAGTGTTACACTATTCAATGCTGCAGATTGTTCTCACCCAAAAGTCAAATGCCCTGAGGGTACACGCTGTGGTTCCATGTCCCTCTGTGTTACCCATGAAGTGCATCCTGGTGCTTGAGCAAAAACAATCCTGTGGGTGGGTTTGCCTGTGCTGGGGGCAGGCTAATCCAAACTGTCTAAACTTTCTTCATATGCACACAAGGACTTTATCCTTTTCCGTGGTACTTAGATGTTTTGATTGGGCAGGGCTAGTTTGGTTGGCAGAGCCTCTAGTGTTAACTAACCAGATGGCCTTCACTAGGTGTAGATCTCAATGTTTGAAGATCCCACCGCCCATTCTTTTAATGTGGTTTTTAAGTCCATTGTACTGTTCAGTTCTCCCAGAGGCTGGTGCATGTAAGGAGTCTGATATACCCAGTGAATACTGTGCTCTCTGGCCCAGGTGTCTATCAGGTTAATTCTTGAAATGAGCCCCATTGTCCGACTCAGTTCTTTCTGGAGTGCCATGCTGCCACAGGACTTGCTTTCCAAGGCCCAGGATGGTGTTCTGGGCGGTGGCATGAGGCACAGGGTACATCTCCAGCCATCCAGTGGTTGTTTCCACCATTGTAAGCATGTAGTGCTTGCCTTGGCAGGTTTTGTGGCAGTGTGATATAATCCATCTGCCAGGCCTCTCCATATTTATGTTTTGGCCATGGTTCCCCATACCACAGGGGCTTGGTCTGCTTGATCACAGCATGTATTTCACAGTTATGGATAACCTGTGAGATGCTGTCCATGGTTAAGTCCCTCCCTTGGTCATGAGCCCTTCTGTTTGTTACCTCACTTCCCTGATGACCTGAGGCATCTTGGGCCCACCAAGCCAGACATAATTCTCATTGTGTTGCCAGTCCAAATCCCCCTAAGGCACTTCAGTCTTGACAGCCCAATCCACTGTTGTGATGTTCTTCGGTAGCCTGCACCAGGATGGGCACATACAGGAATATATCCAGGGTTAGTTACCACACCTACATGAACAGACCAAGGGATCGCTGGGGTTCTGTACCTAATACAACAAATACTTACATCAAATTTGTTTCCAACCTGCTCTAGGCAGATCTGTTGTTGTCTCAAACCTTTGAATCCCACACTGGGCACCAAATAAGTCTGTTGTGGTTTGGGAATGGTACTTCCCAATTTCGTGCTACCATTGAGACTCTCCAAACCACACTGGCACTTGCTCTCTCCCTGCCTCCCTCAGGCTGCAGTGAATGGCATTATCTAAATCTATGATTTCTAAAATATTACTGACATTTCAAGTCTTTCTGTTTGCTCACACTGCCTTCTCTCCTATGGCAACCATGAATCCTGAGGGAAGTTGTTATACTTCCCTTGCCATCCATTTTTTATATCAGTTTAATAGAAGATGCTTTGGCTTCAGTCAATGTTGCAGAGTTATATTTGGAGAAAAGACACTGGTATAGGTGCAACAAAGAAAATATTTGTGACAAGTTCCAAAGATGAAACTTGGAATTGGACATGAAGACATTAGAGTATATGCCTGGTTCCTGCTTTGCTTTATGTGTATATATTTGGAAAGGGAGTTAAAAGCAGAAGAAACACCTTTGCATTTGCCTCTATTGCCTTTAATTAATTTTTCATACATGATTTTACATAACTTTGTGTATTTTTATTTTCTTTTCCCCTTGCACATGGAATTTCTCAGAAGTCTTACTTCATTGCAGTGCTATCAAACTGATTGTTTCTTACAAGCTATGTTTCTGGTTTGTAAATGCTACGTACAAGCATTTATTATTTATTTTTTACCCACTGATTCATGCTATGCTGTTCTGGAGCCCCCAGACAATAATAAAGCATCAGCAGGGGTTAATGGAGACTGGTAGGGGGTACAGCAGGGAGCTTTTGTTCCTGTTTTATCTGGCAGCCTGCAGCAGGCAGAAGCAGGCTGTGGCTCAACAGCTTCCTCATTTATCTCGGTCAGGTTTCACTGCTGATAAACTTCTATTGAAATGGATGGCTGCTATTGTGCTTACCAGTAGGGAAGATTTCTTATTGACTTGCTACAGGTTTAAAGCATTTCCCTGCCGTGCTATGAGGTTAAAAATGTATGATCTGCTCTGCTGAATTGGTCTTGGCGTTTTCCTGCTCAAGTGAATGTTTGTCTCCTTACCTGTTTCAAGGCACAGCTTGGATTTTAAATGGTCAGCAGAGCTCGTGTTGATAAAGCAATTATAAATGGCTGCTTGCACGTGTGGCTGGGTGCATTTAGAGGGAATCCTGATGATAGGGCTGATTTCTTACAGTTTTTCAGGCTTTGCTTCAATTTTCTTTATTCATCATCTTTCCTATTCTTCATTCTCGGAGCCAGAGACGACACTCACTAACACCTACTAGTGGCTAGTGAAAGAAAGGCCTCCTGTACAGATCCAACCATTATCTAGTGATTTTTTTGAGTGCAGCTGTAACTTGAAGTGTTAGTGCATTCCCAAATCTGTTAGCCATGCCTGGCTCTTTAATCCTCATGATTAATATGGAAAGTATTGCATCCTGCTGTTTTTCAGCTTAAGTACACCCAAGTCTTCAGAACCCAGCCTTGTTGGGCAACAGAAAGCAGATGCTGCTGAGACTTTTAGAGCATAAAAATCTCGAGCAGAGAGGACCTTTTTGTCTTTGACATGGGAGCTATTAGTTTGGCATCTAGAGAATGGTCTAATTCATATTCTAATCCTGAAATTGCAGGGCTACATTTTCCTCTGATGACAACTCCCTCAATTTTACTGCCACCCTAATAAGGAAATTTTGTTTTCTAAGTATTCACCATTTATATTGTTACTGAGAGATTCTGTCTCAGCATCAGTCTTTCTGCTGTGAAATGCTAATGACTTGTAAGCCTGATTACTGATCCTACCTCATCCATCCTATTTGGAGCAGAGGTTTAAAAACTGAAAAGCAGAAACCATTGAATTCCTAGCTCCTGAACACAGCTGCTTTTGTGTACTTGCATTAAACTTCTGTAGGTATAAGAAGTGAGGTAGTTGAAACAAATACTTGAAGTCACTTTGCTCTTTAATTTTGGCTGCATCCTGCTTTGGATAGTTGTGGCATTTGGGAACTTCATTCAACAAAAAACAAGTATGTGTTGCAAAGGGTAGGGTCAGAGCCCTGTGCTCCATCCCAGTTTCAGAAATTTAAAGCTTACTTTGTTAGGGAGTTTCCAACTATTTCTTAACCCCTGCTAGGCCTGCACTAAGAGTAATTACAGATTTTTGAAATTAGTAGTAGAGTAAGGACTTCTTTAAAAAAAAAAAAAAAAAAACACATGGTATAATTTCCATTTGGGAAGTTTCTTTTGAACTTTGGAATGAACTAAAGGAAGCATTAAATTTTGTGATGCAGACCAGCATAGTAGAACTGTATGGCAAAGCAAAGGAATGACAGCCACAGACCACATATTAGTAAGATCTCCTGGCTGTCAAAGAGCCAGATAGAACAAATTGAGTGGTCTCTTGTCTGTAGACCTTCAATGCTGAGTCAGATGAGCAGTCCTGGTTTGCTAATAGTACCTCTGTGGGCTTTGTGGCTCCCAGTGTCCCAGTGTGGAGCTGACTGAAGTATAACATTGGCTCTACTCTGATGTGCCATAGACACTTCCTAGATTTTCACATTGGAGTGAGGAAATTGTATTTCAGTCCACACAGAGGTCTCACCTAGGAAGGTACAAGCTGGCAGTCAGTATCAGTTACCTAAGGGAAAACACAGAAACCCCTCAAACTGAGACAACTGGAGCCATCAGCTCACCTCACTGAGTCTGACATGCTTAAATATTTCATGGCAGACTGGGGAGCCATGGGAAGATATCCTGAGCTATCATTGGCATGTTTGATTCAGCTGAGTACTGTTTGTCAGCCTGCTATTGTCCCTTACTCCCCAATATTCTGGCTTGGCTTTTTTTTTTTTTTCTTTTTTCACAAGTTTACTTGCATTACTGTATAAAAAGATTGTGTACTGATCTTGTATCTGGGCCTCTTTGGAAGTATTCATGTGACCTTACAATCCCTCCCAATAGTTACTTAGCTTTCTTCACACAGACTTCTTCTTTTACTCTGAGAGATTTTGTAGTCTTAACCTGAACATTTTTCCTGTTATGATCCATCATACCGTGCATGATCTTGTAATCTTGCAAAGGATCTGTGAAAAGAGGTGGAAAACTAAGCACTTGGACATACAGAGACCCTTGGAGTTAAACTGATTTAGTGAATGGGAGCAGTTGAATCAACTTAAAAGCTTACAGCCACCACAACTGAACAGTATCTCAGAATGTTCCCCCAGCTTTGCACTGGCCAAGTTTCTCATTTGACTGTTCCCTGAACCACTTGGACTTGCTGAAACAGCAGAAAACTTCCACATTTTTTCCTCTACCAAAAAATCATTTATCATTGCTTATGAAGGAGTCTGAAAAACATCAGGTTAGGTAGAGAGCAAATGAAAAATAAATTTCTGGAGCTGTGTACTGCAAGAAAGCACCTTGGGAAAGAAGAAGAGAAACAGAGGCTTTCACCCAAGAGTATCAGGAGTTGTTTTGCCAAGCTTGATCTTACAAAATTGTCCCCCAAACCCACTGTGAGGATTCAGGTTGGTCTTGGCCAGTCTTGGATGGTTGTTCATAGGTCTTACTTTGCTAAATAATGAGTAGCAAAATGCAAAATGGTTTCCTTTGTTACCTCTACAGCCTCTGGCCAGGTGATAGAACACTCCCTGACTGTTGCCACTCCGCCCCTATGAATTACATAGCAAAATTAATTTTGATGGCAAAGCATTTTTATTCACCTGTTTTACCACTGAATCTTCTCAAGAGTAGCTTCTTTTTTCTCCCCATCAAAATCTTTCTTCTCTTTTTCATCATTTTAATTAGTGATTGTTTCTTTTTTATTTGTTCTGCTTATGTGTGTCAGACCTACATCCCTTGCCACTTCCCTTCTGCTTTACACCAGACTGTTTGATTCTGTAGCCCGTGGATGAAACTATTCAAATCACCTAAAATTCAGCCAAAATAAGTGCAGACAACATGGTGCAGTGGAATTAATTGTCATGTATTAATTAGTTGCAAAGCAAAGGCTTATCTCTGTAGTTTAAAGGGGAGGGGAAATCAAGTCATCGTAGACAAGTCATGTGTTTCTGAGATGCATGTGCATTACTGCATTTGTAGAAGCATCCCATCTACTCTGCTAGACTGAAGATTTTTGGTAAGCCAATTCCAGAAAGTAATCATGAGTTTTTCTTGAAAAGTAAATATGGAGCTTATTCCTACAAACCAGCAAATACACTGAGCCCCTTTGGTTTTTCTGTAGGAAACATGCACACCAAGACTCAATTCTCATTCAAATATACTGAGAGTAAGTGCCATAGCATCAGAAAGTTTATGACAAGGAATAGTTATAATGAGAAATGGAATTATTGTCAGGGTGTATTGGTTTTTCTGTAGCCAGGTTTTGGTGGCAGTGGGGGGGGCTGAGGGAGAGGCTTCTTCAAGAAGCTACTGGAAGTTTCCCCCATGCCCAGGCTGGGCCCGCTGCTGGCCAAGGCCAGGCCAATCCGTAGTTGACAGAATGCCTCTGTGATAACATATTTAAGAAGGAAGAAAAAAAAAAAGGTAGTAGGGAAATGAAGATGGCTGCCGGAGAGGAGCAGGGTGAGAGCCTGTGAGCAACAACACAGACACCGAGGGCAGTGGAGAAGGAGGGGGAGGAGATGCTCCTGGCGCCGGAGCTGAGATCCAGCTGCAGCCCGTGGTGCAAACCATGGTGAAGCAGCTGTGCCCCTGCAGCCCATGGAGGACCACAGGAGTGCAGAGATCCACCTGTAGCCCGTGGAGGAGCCACGCCGGAGCAGGTGGATGCTGGGGAAGGCTG
>VXBA01003535.1:387136-446484 GCA_013399895.1 Serilophus lunatus
ACCCTGTGAAATATCAGCCATGTGGCAGCTGTGGGTGAAGGGCTGCTGCCCATGGGATGGACTCTCGCCGGGGCAGTTTGTGAGAGGAACTGTATCCTGTGAGGGGTGGGACCCCATGGAATGTGGCTGGAAGGACTCTTCTCCCCAAGCAGCGGCTGAGAACAGCAGCTGACCACAGCAACACCTCCCCCCCACCTCGCCTTTTCCCTTGACCGCTGCGGGAGAATAGGTTGGATGTAAGAAGGAGGGGGACTGGGAGGTAAAAGGTGTCTTTTAGTCTCTCACTCTTAGCTCTGATCTTGTTAGTAATAAATCTGATTATTATTCCCACACGGAGTCTTGTTTTGCCTGTGACGGTGATTAAGAAAGAAAGAATCTGCTGTAGTTGTTATCATGAATAGCGAAACCTCTCGTTATATTCTTCTCTCTCTCCTCTATAGCTGGGCAAGAGGGAATGAGAAGGTGGCTGTAGTGGGCCCCTGCCACTCAGCCCGGGTTAAACCACTACACAGGGGTTTAGCATTTCTTCTACTTTTTTAGAGAATTTATAAATAGTTTTTAATGTGTACATTATACTGTATATTGGGAAAGGTATGTATTTCAGTTCTGTTCATTCCTCTCTCCTCTTATGTGCCTGGTTAGTTAAAAGTTACAAGCTTCTTCAAACTAGGAAAGTATTCTGGCCAAAACCCATCATCCATCTAGTCCAAGTTACTAAGCAATTGATCCTGAAGGTTGTCTTTGTGCAAGTCTTTGGGTTGAAGCTGTGGTAAGAACAGGAAATCATACAGACTTGTTTGTGGCTAACTTAATACCACAAGGCAAGTGGGAGAGATTTGCATACAGTGATTTAGTAATTCACTCTTTTTTCCAGTCCTTGGAACATCCTTGGGTAGTGGAAGGGATGTTTTAATGTTTCAGGGATTAGTATGCTATCTTGAATTTTGTGAATCACGTTGTTTTGGGAAGTTTTTACATTAAGGTTGGTTGGGGTTTTTTTTCTGATTTTGAAAGAGTGGTACACATGCTGTAAACAAGCTATAAACTTCAAACAAGCAGAAATATTCCAGAAGGGTTTTTTCTGGAAAATTGCTATGCTGCACAATTTTTAAGCTCTTAAAACACAGGACTCTTCATGTCAGTGTGGTACTTTTTATAATAATACTTGGCATTCATAAGGTACTTGATCATTTGAACATGCATACATATGTTTAATTAATCCTTTCAATGCCTCTTTGAGGAAGTTAGGTATTGCTCCTTTTCAGCAGTAGAGAAAAATGACACAGTAAATTCAAGTGTCTTGATCAAAGGCATGCAATTATTTACAGACTATTACTGTTCCTTGTAGCCAAAAAATTAATACACTTAATTTTGAAGAAAGTAAGACTGGTTCCTTAGTCAGACTAGGGAATATAAATATACTGTGTGTATCGTCTTTACTGTTTGCCTCCCAGTATTTATGTGGGGCCTCTTCTTACTGCTTTCTGCAACCTGGGAGGGACTGTGGACTACAAGATGCTGAGCCAGAATACCTTGACTTGTCTTCATTCATGTAAAACACAGTCAGAAATTAAAGAGAATAGCAGACATAACTACTACATAATAATAGTTCCTAAAGCAGATGTAAGGAGTGTTGTGTTATCATTTCACATTATGATCTGCTTATGGGACTATCCTTTTAAATAAGGAATCCTCTGAGGCTTTTAGAGTAAGTACATGTTAATATACAGTCTCTTTTATTGGGATGCTGTGTAACAGTGATAGCATTATCAAGGATAGGAAAATATTTTTTAAATTTGAACTCCAAGTGTGGATAAACTAACTCATTGATTAATTTGACAAATAGTGGCAGATTTATTCTATATGCCTTATTAAGTTTGTGCTTGTGTATCTTCGTAGGTCATGAATGCTGATGGAACTGGTAGAAGAGTTCTGGTGGAGGATAAGCTGCCTCATATATTTGGATTCACGTTGCTGGGGGATTACATTTACTGGACAGACTGGCAAAGGCGGAGCATTGAACGTGTGCACAAACGCACAGCAGAGAGAGAGATCATCATAGATCAGCTGCCTGATCTCATGGGCCTGAAAGCTACAAATGTACACCAAATCATTGGTGAGTAAGGCTCCTAATCAGGCAAGTCGAAAGGAAATAGAAAATTTCAGCAGTGCTGTTCTGCAGGTTTTTAGAAATGGGCAGAATCCAGTTCTATTCCATGAAAACTGCAGTTTGAAGGGGTGAGTCAGGTCTCTAACTTGGAAGAATGTCAGGTTGGAAAACAACCAGGCACCTCCCAAAAGGGTAATTTTCTGCTTCTTAGGGAATTGGAGCAGCTCCTAAATCAGAACAGCCCTGGATCCAGTAAGGGAAAAAGAAGTATCATGGAAAATGAAACTTCTTTCTGTAACAGACAGCTATTTATGAAACTGCAACTGTAGCAGCTTTTCATCTTGCAATCTGAATATGTGCTTCCAGTATGCAAGAGTGAAGAATGAGCCTGTTTTAGTCTATTCAGTAGTTTTCACATTAATAACAGAAAATCACATTTAAAAGTAACTAGAAGTACTTCCTGTCCTGTAGTGTTTGTGGTATGAAAAAGCAGGATCCAGCTTTAAATTTGCTATCACAGGCTATCCAAACACTGGTGACACTGAACTCATCACCTTACCTGAATATCCTGCTGTATGGATAAGGCTTGCAGCTTCTTGCTGCTGTGTCTGGATTGTACTGCAGTAAATTAATCAAACGTAGTTGAGATGTATCTTTATGTGGCTGCTGCCACATTATTAGCAAGATGCCCCAAGGTATGTGTGCTTTAATTTCCAACTCTTTGGCTGATTGAACTCTGTTAGTGCCAGGCCTCCCTTGGTAAGTCAACTTCCAGCATGTGCAGGTACACAAATGAGTATTGCAAAGAGCTGCTTTACTTGGCATCTCCAGGATGCAATTCTCTGCATCCTGGACAGAAAAGACCATTGAATGGAGGTGAAAACAGGTCTGCAAGTTTTTCACCTCTAGGAATGCAGCTGGGTTGTATGAATGTACCTGGACCGGTGTACTGTAAAAAGCATATACTTGCTTGCTTACTTAGCATGCATTCAGTGTTTGTGCTGTGAATCTTGATCCTAAGTAGCTGTTGGAGTCCAGGTCCCTTTCCCTAATTCTAGGTGTGTTTCATGAGGTAATGAAAACATGCACTGTCTTTCCAGTCAAGTAAAGTAACACCTGTCTAAAGGATTATAGGAAATGAACAAAAGTTACAGAGGGGAAAACTGTATGTTTACTTGAAGGACTTAAAAGTGTTGTTGATGCTTAGGAGGACTAGCTTCACCTTCCACCTGGAGTCAGTTTATTTTAGCTGTTGTTGCATCCTTAGGTACAAACCCTTGTGCAGAAGACAATGGGGGCTGCAGCCACCTGTGTCTGTACAGACCACAGGGCCTTCGCTGTGCCTGCCCCATCGGCCTGGAGCTCATCAACGACATGAGGACCTGCATTGTCCCTGAGGCTTTCCTGCTCTTCTCCCGGAGAGCAGATATCAGGAGGATCTCCTTGGAAACCAACAACAACAACGTTGCTATTCCTCTCACTGGAGTCAAGGAAGCTTCTGCTCTGGATTTCGATGTGACAGACAATCGCATTTACTGGACTGACATCTCACTGAAGGTAGAGATTTATTCCACGTTGGCTGTTAAGCTTCTTGAGATACTTAAGGAGGGATTGACAAATGCAGTTTTACAAAGTTCAAGGGATACGTAAAAGAGTATTTCCTAACTAAGAATGGCAGACATTTTTGTTACACTGCATTCTCTCCTAGAAGTCATTTGTATTAGGTTTGCCATGACAAGATTTTGGTAGCAGGGGGGCAACAGGGGTGGCTTCTGTGAAAAGCTGCTGGAAGTTTCCCCATGTCCAACAGAGCCAATGCCAGCTGGCTCCAGGACACACCTGCTGCTGGCCAAGGCTGAGCCTATCAGCAACAGTGGCAGAGCCTCTGAGGTAAAGTATTTAAGGAGGGGGAAAAAGTTTCGACACAGCAACTGCAGCTGTAGAGAGGAGTAAGAATATGTGAGAGAAGCAGCCCTGCAGACACCAAGGTCAGTGAGGAAGGAGGGGCAGGAGGTGCTCCAGGTGCTGGAGCTGAGATTCTCCTGCAGCCCATGGTGAAGCAGCTGTGCCTCTGCAGCTCATGGAGGAGCCCAGGGGTGCAGAGATTCACCTGCAGCCCATGGAGGAGCTCAGGACAGAGCAGGTGGATGCCCAAAGGAGGCTGTGACACTGTGGGAAACCTGAGCTGGAACAGGCTTCTGGCAGAGGCCTGCAGACCCGTGAGAGAGGAGTCCAGAGTAGAGCAGGTTTGCTGACAGGACTTGTGACCTCATGGGGGACTCAGGCTGGAGTACCCTGTTCTTGAAAGACTGCATCCCTTGGAAGAGACCCATGACTGGAGCAGTTTATGGAGAATTGCAGTCCATGGGAAGGACTCACCTGGGAGAAGATCACGTGGGACTGCACCCCATGGGAGGGACTCCATACCAAAGCAGGAGAAGGAGTCCTCCTTCGGAGGAGGAAGAAGCAACAGAGATAATGTGTCATGAACTGGCCACAACCCCCATTTCCCATCCTTCTGTGCTACTGTGGGCAAGGAGGTAGAGAAATCAGGAGTGAGATTGAGCCTAGGGAAAAGTGAGGGGTGAGAGGAAAGTGTTCTGACATACTATTTTTCATTATTCTACTCTGATCTGGTTGGTAACAAATTCATTTTTCCCAAGTCGAGTCCTTTTTTTTCTGTGAAAATATCTGGTGAGTCATCTCTCCCTGCCCTTATCTTGACCCCTAAGCCTTTCATTGTATTTTCTCTTGAGCACTTGACATCCAGTCAGGATCAACACACATCATTTAAATCTACTGTATACATTTTCACATAAAGGAAAAATTTGCAAAGATTAAATTTTTTTGATAGAAAGCTGAGAAGAATTCCATATAGCAGGAGGTTTGAGAGATCAGAGTTCTGAGTACATCTGTTGGGGGGAAGCCTTGTCTTGGGTCAGGAGGTGAAAATGGGTTTTACCTATGTATTCACTTACAGATACTACACATAAGTCATGTTATGAACCACAGGCTTTGTAAAACAGGTGTAGGTAGAGTCTAGACTGACAAATCAGAAAATATTGAGGGTAGGTGTTTAAATGTGGTGGTTAGTGCAGTGATGAAATCTGTGTATTGTCTGTCTGTTATCTCTGGTATCAGTGAGGCTGGTTACTCCTTTTTGTTTTTCATGGGTTGTAGAAGTAGTCAGAGTTGTGGGCACCAAAACTTCATTTTTAATATCTTTTTTTGCAATTGAGTTGAGACTTGTGCCAACAGTAAGTTATGGACTTTTGCAAGTAAAGATTCATAGAAGTTAAAAACACAGAGTTTTTGAGTTTGTGACGAGTGACTTGTCTGAATTCTTTAGGCATGGTATTCATTTGAGCTGTGTAAGGGATACAGATGAAATGCAAAATTCCCTGCTGTGTGCTGTCGCAATTAATTGCTGGCATAATTAGCAGGTAGTTTTCCAGTTGGGAAGTAAACAAAAAATTCAGTTTTTGTGTTAACTTCTGGTGGGGTGTGAGTGTGAGGAGTGTGTGCAGTTAGGAATATAAAGACATAGGAAGGTAGCCTATGTTTGTCAAAAGAATTTTGTATCGTATCCTAACATTAGTCCTTTACTTTCAGGCTTATCAGAGAATGCTTAAGCTCTGATATATTAATAAAATATAATTCTGGTTGTATCTGCTATCACAGGCTGATCCTGATGGCAGAGAGTTAAAAAAAGTCTTTTGAATAAAAGTCCAAGAAATTATGCTTAGTCAAATTAAATTTAGCCATCAGTACTGAAGCACTTGCTCTGCTGAGCTCATCAGTCCTTTGGTTGTTTTCTTCTGGTTGCCATTCTGTCCCAAACTTTTTCATTAGGCTGCTTTAAATAGTGTTCCATGCTATAACATTGATGCTTTTGTATAGTCCTGGGAGAGCCAAAATATTTCCCCTTGGAAGTTGGCACTGAGTTATTAGGGTCACTTTGGCATGTAGACTGCTTAATTCAACCAGACTAGTTACCCCATTTATTTCCCCTGTGAAATGCTATTGTAATTGACACAGAATACATTCATAGAGCTCAGTATATCATTACTTCTGAATAGCAGCATTGTTTGCTTTGCAAATAAGTAGCATATTGTAAGATCCTCTCTCCTATGAGATGCCTAAAATCTGAGAGAGTTTAAAATGCAACAAAGAAAACAACCAGCCCAGTGACAGACTGGTAAAATTCCTAATTTGCCTTTATATCTTTGTATCCCCACAGACCATCAGCAGAGCCTTTATGAATGGCAGTGCACTGGAGCACGTGGTGGAGTTTGGCTTGGATTACCCTGAAGGCATGGCTGTGGATTGGCTGGGGAAGAACTTGTACTGGGCTGACACTGGCACAAACCGTATCGAGGTGTCCAAGCTGGACGGGCAGCATCGCCAGGTGCTGGTGTGGAAAGATCTAGACAGTCCCCGGGCTTTGGCTTTGGACCCTGCTGAGGGGTAACTTGCTGATTTCATTTTATGTTTATGAAGGGTGAAAAGTATTGCCAGGCTTCCTCTAGGGCACTGCCTGTAAACCCTGGGGAATGCAACCTGGTGGAGAGGAATATGCTCCTTATGTCCTGAATAATGATTAAGAATACTAAAAAAACCCCAAATAATCAGAGCGGCTCTTTAAAAAGGGATTTATATTTAGTCTTTTCATTCACCACAGTATCAAAGTAGTTTTAGTTTTATAGAATTGATTCATCAGAAGAGGACTGTTGGGAAGAATGTATTTATCATTTTAAAAATCAGGATTCTTTTTATCACAAATTAGGATCCAATAAGGGTACTAAATGTTTTAAATTGAGAGTCGGGAAGGGAAGTTTATAGTCTGAGAAAGTAAGGAAGGTGTGTGTTTCTTCAGGGAGCATTTTCAGTTGGTGTGGACAAGGGAAGCAGGGATAGAGAAGGTATGGAAACAACTATATCCACCTATCCTCAAAATTAAAGATTTCCTGAGGAGAAACTTCAGTTGAATTCAAGTGTATTATAAAAACCAAAACAGAGCAATAAGCAGAGAGAGAGGGAGGAAGGAGTGGGGCAAGGAAAGGTAAAAACTATTCAGCTTCTGAAATAGCTCTTCTACCATGAAATGCTCATTGACATTCACTAATTACTGCAAAACCTTTTTGAGGTCATACCAATATCGTATTACTCTTATTTTGCAAAAGAGAGAACTTCATTTACAAAGGTTATGAAATGATCATAGTTTCCAGTGACACTGTGAGAGCTACAGCAATACAGAGAACTTGGAAGATGGTCCTCCTGCTTTATTTCAGCAAGGTGGTGGCAATGGTCTCTAATGCTTCATCCAGTAGAGTCCTGCACTGCCCCCAGTGAGACTCACAGGTTGGATTCTGTCCTGACATGCCAGGAGTTGCCTGGACAAGTATATCAGAGGGAATTCAAGACCAGATTGTTAAATACAGTTACTCATTTATAACAAAAGTTTGCTATGTATGATTCTGATTTTACACTGGAATTAGGTTTTTACCAAGGATTATTATAATTTATCTCTTTACCACAGATCAGAAAAAAGTTAACTTGAGTTGGAATGCCCATTTGTTCTTTTTCCTTATAGCAGTAATATAGTTATATACGTACATTTATGTACTTATGTAAGTATACTTCCAGTATAGTTGTACTTCATATGGAAGTTTTCATGGCATTACTACTGTTAGGGCAATTCTAATGCTTAGCCTCATGCTGTGTACAACTTGCAAAATCTATACACAAAAATTTGCAAGAAAAATTTGCAAGTATTCCTGATGGCTAAAGAATAGCTCTCCCTCAGTCAGGTTTTGAAGCAGCTTTTCCCACTGTGCAGTTGGTTGGAATGGAAAGATTTCACAGATGTTTGTCCCTAGAGGTAGTAAAGCAGAAAGGTGTAAACATTGGATGGGAGCTGTGTCTCACTGGTTCTTGGAATGGTATCAGCTTCACATTTTGGAAGAAACGACTAACTAACCATCAAATATACAATACACAAATATACATCTTACTCTACAGTACCTAAAGAAAATGTGAATATGTGCAAGTCTGTCCTTCTGCTAAATGAGGCATAAACTGGCATGTGAGTGTGCAATAGTTTGTGCTTTTGCTCCAGTGGAAACTCCATGTAGTTTTGTGGTGTTGTGCTCTTGGCTGAGCTGTAACACACACATTTCATGGCTGACTGACAGTTGTGTGGAGATGAGCAGTGGCACCTGTTAACAAAAGTACCCTGCATACCTACCTTTTTGTATTCCTCCACTTGATAGGCACCTGACTAGAAACAGAAGTGCCACATTAAAAATATCCTACTAAATAACCAGGTGTAAATGAAGGTGCCCAACTGCCAACCTTTTGCATCCTAAATGACACGTATGGATTGGTTACTGTTGAAGTGCTGTCATACCAAACTTGCAGGTGAAAATCCAGATCCAAGTGGAAAAAATGGTGGGAGCATTTTGAAGAGATTTAAAAGAAAATTTTGCGTAACAGGGCATTGTAAGTGCTTGAATTTACAGCTCTTTTTTTTTTTCTCTTGGTCTTGCTAAGGATTTTTCTTTTGTTTTTCCTCCTGAGTTCTCTTGGATTGAATGTGATTACTTTTTTTTTCTCATTTTATTCTTTCACTCAGGTTCATGTACTGGACTGAGTGGGGTGGGAAGCCAAAGATTGACAGAGCTGCTATGGATGGCAGTGAGAGGACTACTTTGGTCCCAAACGTGGGGCGTGCCAACGGCCTGACCATCGACTACGCGAAAAGGCGCCTGTACTGGACTGACCTGGACACTAACCTGATAGAGTCCTCCAACATGCTGGGTGAGCCCCAGAGCCCTGGGCAGCTTCATGAGGATGCAGCTGCATTTTCCAAGTTCCTTTGTGGCAAATTGTTGCCTAAAAATAACGTAAAAGATACGTGTCATCAGGCGGAGATAAAATTTTCCGAACTTGCACGCCTTTAATGTTTGCTTCTCTAACTGGTGTTTGTGTAACACAACATTGAGCAAGGCCTCAGTTTTCTTATGGGTGATAGAGTTGCTCAGAAAGTTAAAGTTGTACAAGGTGTTTGTATTTCCAGTTATCTGTAGGACAAAGCTGTCAGGTTTTAGTGTTTTGGAGGGTCTTGTTTTGCTACTCTGAAAAGCACTGGCAAATATGTAACAAAGGCTGAGAGAAAGACAAGATAATCACAGCTTATTCAACATTTTTCACAGTGTAATTTAATACAATTTGGTTTTAAATCTTTATTAGTATCCTCAGGCATTTTCCCCCCCAGTATTCTGCATAAGGACCTCTTCCTGGCTAGTACTTGTCAGCAGGGGAGTTGTCTCGTTCTGGGGTCTGTGTGATGATTTTATGAATTGATCATTGCAGATAAATGGAGGTGGACTATTTTATTTTTACACTGTCCCATGGTACTGTAATAAGGGCCCAAGCCCTCTCTGATTTGCACAGTACCTATTTTTAATTTCTCAGCACCCATAGGAGTGGACTGCCTTGTTTTATGTCGAATTATTCAGATTAGCATTAACATTATTTAACACTGACAATATTTAAGGCTAATGGAGTTAAGTCTGCTTTAAACAGTATGTTTGCAGTAGTGGAACAAAGCTGGAAAAAATCAGAACAGGAAAATGCAATGTGGGAATTATTTGTAATATGAAAGGGTTTCTTCAGCTTCTTAGGTATTTTGGTGTGCTGTGGAACTGGCTCTGTCTCCCCATGTGTAACATGGGACTGGACGCAGCATGAAAATTTCTTTTTCCCTATGCCTGTGGCTAGTGACAGCAGAGTGTCACTACCCATTTATCCTGGACTTCTCTGTGCAAAGAAGGAATGACTTCCTGCCTCATAATCTCCTGTTTGTTTTGTGTGACCAGGCAGCAGGAGGTGCCGTGGTAATGAAGTGACTGATAAAATGTGGTTGAAATAATTCCCCCCCATGTCCTGCTCCTTAAGGTCTCTTCACATTTCCACAGTATATAGAATTGTTTACTATCTTGAATTTGACTGTTGTGACATTCCAGAGACTGGTTAGTTTAACCTTGTGCATTTAATTTTTCCCATAGTGTAGTGTAGAATTTCAATAAGGTCCTAAGTTTTTTCTTTGTAAGCAGTGGGCAGAGACACAAATGTTGTGCAAGAGATACCGAACTGGGAATACACTGTCAGGGTCCTGCATCAAATTGAGAGGGACCCTGTCTGTTTTGGGGGGGAGGAAAAGGACAGAATCCTTCTGGGAACCCTGATAGTTTTCAAAATTGAGATTCTTTTCAATAAAATACATTCTTTTCTATGAATGGCACACGGAATTAGCACATTTCTGTGATAGGCTCTGAGATGTCTTTTGACTATTGTACACTACTTTACAGTTTACTCTTGTAATGATGGAACAGTAACTTTAAAGTTAATTTTCCTGTGCTGGGGACGTGTTCCACAACATACTGTTTGCCCCCCTATAATTCTGCTTTTTCTTTCCATTCCTTTTTGGAAACAGGCCTTGACCGTGAGATTATAGCTGACGACTTGCCCCATCCCTTTGGCCTGACCCAGTACCAGGATTACATTTACTGGACAGACTGGAGCCGGCGCAGCATTGAACGAGCCAACAAGACCAGTGGGCAGAACAGAACAATCATCCAAGGCCATTTGGATTATGTGATGGACATCCTGGTCTTCCATTCCTCCAGGCAGGCGGGCTGGAACGAGTGTGCCTCCAGCAATGGCCATTGCTCTCACCTGTGCTTAGCAGTCCCTGTGGGTGGGTTTGTCTGTGGCTGCCCAGCTCACTATTCCTTGAACTCTGACAACAGGACCTGTAGTGGTAAGCCATAATGAAATGCAGAAACACATGTGTTCAGCAGCAGATGCAGGCATTGTGTACCTGGAGGAAAGAGTGGTTTTACAGTTTTCTAATACTGAAGTCCCACTGACTTTTAAGAGAACAGAGGATATTGAAAGAAATAAAAAAGTAGTCTTGCAGGGTACCAGTATTACAATTAAATAAGAAGAATGCCTGTTAGTGAACCTCTTCAGTGGCTCAGATACATCTGTGTAAATGGGAAGGCTAAAAATGCTTTAGGTTTTTGTGTCTGTCAGACCCTCCTCGAGTGCTTGCTTGCTTGTTTATCTGCTTATTTATTTCTAGTCTTGCCTGACATAAAGGATATGTGTTGTTTGGTCTGGATTCTGGACTTTGTGTAGCTTTCAGGAGGTCAGGATTTAACTCTGTAGTAGCTGTGTTTGCTGGCTGGTGAGATGCTGAGTTGGAGCACTCTTGTACCTCTAAAAGTGTTTCTTCCTCAGTGAGGATGGATTTGGCTCCACAGCCTCCCCAGCAGTCTGATTTCTGATCTCAGTACAGCCAAGCTCCATTTTTCTTTATTGTTGTGCAGAATACAAACCACAAGGCCCCTCAGGCTGTGTGTAATTAGTTTCTTACCAAATAATTTATCCATCTCTCAATAACTGGCTGCCAGTGAAGCTGTCATAATTTTGGCAGCCATACTGGATGGCTGATTTCCACTGGTGTCATTCAGATTAGTCAGTGGGTGAAGAGATTCATGGTACAGAGAAACAGATTGTATCTTGTCCACATTATACATGAGTAGAGAGATCCCACTGTTGCTTTAAAGCCAAAGGCAGGACAGATTGTTCCACAAATGCCACCTCATGGCATTTTCTGAAAACCCTGCTTTTCAAAGGATTCTGCTTTTCCACCCTTCATGTGTCCTGTACTTCTCTTTTCCTTTTTTATTACAGTGGTAATGACAGTGGCATGACAACTAGATTCTTGCACTCTTGACACTCTCACACCTTCCCGTGAGTTAGAGGCACAGCTGGCACCTCTCTGGTGATGACTGTGATTTTGTAGGTGGAGGAATTTGACTCCCAGCAGAGAATAAGTAGCAAAATGATCAAAGGTCATGTTTTCTTGTGAAAATGCTCTTGGAAATGAAGGAGGAAAATACAGGAAATACGTTGTGAGCACACAGAGCCATTTCCCCATGGTACAGTTCAGGGCTCTTTGTGTGGTATTAGGAGTTTTCCTCTGCCATACTCAAACCTGGGAGCTTTCCAGCTTCTTATTTATAGGTAATTGGAGATTTGGGCTTCTCTGCATATAATTTTTTTCTTTTTGGCCACTATAATTGGAGAAAGAAATGCTTTAACTTTGTTTTGCCTGTTTTACTTGGCTTATGTACTCCTGAACATTACTAGTCCAAGCCCTCTCTAGGGGGCCTCCCTTTTGGATTATCCTGCTCATGTGTGCTTAGGTTCTTTTAATTATGGGAAGGACATACTGCTCTGGTGAAATCTGGTATCTCATCAGACCTACCACATGTCCTGGAGTTTGAAGGCAGGGTTACACAGGAGTTGTGCTCATTGCACTCCATTTGCCTGCCAAAAATACTGTTAAAATATGTGACTATTGGGAGGGAGAATGATGAAAACTGGGAAGGCATTTCTGAAATCAGTACTGTTTCAGAGGTGTGGGGTCTCAAGGAGGGAAGTTCTGCTGTTTTTTTATAATGAGCCATCAATTCAAAGCTGATGGCTGAAAGTTATTTCCTGTAAGCCAGGCAGTCTTGGAAAATGAGAGAGTGTCTTTGAGGAAAAGTAGAAATAATTTTAGGTGCTTATGATGATATGTTTACCTGCACTGTTTTGTCTTAAGCTTTTTTTCCTTTTCCATTTATTGGTAAGAATTCTCATGTGTTCTGAATCCATTGTTTTGCTGTACACATTCATATAAATTTATCTTCCTGGGGATTTTTTTGGGAGTTTGGTTTTTTCTTTTTTTGGTCCTTTCTTCTACAGCTTAGAGCTAAGTAGAAAGCAGTTTTAAATTATACAGCTTTTCCAGAAAGCAGAAATACTTCTGTTAAGCCTGATTGTTATAGGATGTTTAGGACATAGGACTTAGTGTTAGTTACCAAGGAAACTCCTCTCTGCCTCTTTTTTCCTCAACAATCAGAATAGATGTTCAAAGCACATGCTAAAATAACAAAGTCTCTAGGAGAATTTCGCTTCCTCCCCTTTTCCCAGGTGCTGCCTTACCTGTTTTATAGCCTTGTAAATGAGTGCAGTGTCCTACTGCTAAACTCTTTCCAGACTTGTGCTATAGAGGGTTGATTGTACAGACTTCAGGGAGGCTTCAAACTGCATTTCTGGCTACTGGCTCTTGTGCCATCTTACACAGCAGAGTATTATTAAAAAAACCCTCTGAAAAGGGAAAACTCTTTAATTACCTCCTCTGATTTCTGACCCAGTTATGTAATGCAGAGATAATTTTTTTCAATGTGTATTTAATGCTTTGTGCACTTACTGTAAGATACACCTGGTAAACTACAGCTATATGGGGTGCTGAAATCTTCTTTCTTGCTGTTTGATTGTATTTCTAAGAAAAAAATAATTTGTCCAGGAAACCTTTGTTGGACATCTAGAGCACAGTATCAGATTTTTTTTTTTTTCCTGCTTGCAGGTTATCATTCCCAGATACACAGCCTTGCACAGAGTTAAGAGATTTTCCCTTGAGTTAGTTGTTGTTTCATTCCAGTACAGGCAGAAAGAAGGTTTATGGGGACAGGATTGAAATGCTGTCAATCTCTTCTCCCTGAAACCTCTAAATAAGAAACCAGTACTGGCTTTTTCTCACCTTCCTCTGCAAGTAGAAAAAGTGTACCTGGCAGAGGGTTCAACTTCAAAATAATGAAGCTGCATTTCCCTGGGACCCCTTTAGAAAGAAAATGGACAGTTCTTTGAGAGGCATGACTGCCTATTCTTTGAGGTGATTTTGACAGAAGTCTTCACATTCACTAGTCCTGCCACTTGTAAAATTTATCTTTGCCTGTCACATCCATGTACAGACATTTATAGTAAAAAGGGATAATTTGAAATGCTTTTCACACTCATCAGAGGTTGGGGTATTTGTGTATTGTTTTAATTTTTTGTTTGTTTTTGTGAAAGGAAGAAGGAGAAGGGTAGTAAATTGACAAGTACCATCTGGTTATGTATAGTAGTTGTCATTCTTAAACATACAAATGCCCAATGTTATTGCTGTCTGTAACCCTTTCACCTCCCTTTTCTCTTTAACCCATCAAGCTCCTACAACCTTTTTGTTGTTCAGTCAGAAGAATGCAATTAATCGCATGGTGATAGATGAGCAGCAGAGCCCAGACATCATCCTCCCTATCCACAGCCTAAGGAATGTCCGAGCCATCGATTACGACCCTCTGGACAAGCAGCTGTACTGGATCGATTCTCGGCAGAACATCATCCGGAAGGCGCAGGAGGACGGCAGCCAGGTATCCCCAGGGTGGTGGGATTGCTAAACACTTGGCATGCCCTGTGCCAAGCAGTGACTGCAGAGGAGTAATTTAGGTACACAGACTTCCTGTAGATTACTGTCACTTGGCAGAACAAGTGGCGTCTGGAGTTTTCTGGAGTCCACAGTCAGTAAATGCAGGAGGTGCAGCAAAAAGTAAAACATGGCCAACTTGAAGATACTGTTGTTCCCAGCACCCTGTTTGCTCAGCACTGTCTTTTGTCTGGAAGGTGTTTGAGGCTCTTATTTGAGATATGAAACATGGAAGGGAAAGTTCTTGGGAGAAATAGGGAGTGCAAGTGAGAAGGTGTGTCAGCAGGATGGACAGGCGATGACTGACATGAAGAGGGAAGGACTTCATGAGCACACAGTTGTGTCTGGAGCCTCTCAGGGTCTGGTGCAGGTAGGAAGAGAGTTGTAAACCACTGGGGCACTGAGTGAGGAGCTTGAAACTAGTGAGCTGTAAGAGATGTAACAACTTTGGGGAATTGTGTTTGACTGGGGAATACAGGAAAAGTAGAGTAGGGTAGAGGGCAAAAGGTAATACAGGTTGTGGTGGTTTGACCCTGGTTGGATGTCAGGTACCCACTAAAGATGATCTGTCACTCCTCTCCTCAGCAAGACAGAAAAAATAACAAAAGATTCATGAATTGAGATAAGGGCAGAGGGAGATCACTCACAAGTTACTCTCATGGGCAAAACAGACATGACTTGGAGAAATCACAGAATCAAATTTTATTACCAGTCAAAATCGGAGTAAGATAATGAGATCTAAAACCTTAAAAACACCTTCCTCAACCTCTCCCTCTTTTGTGGGCTTAACTTTATTCTCTGTTCTCTACCTCCTCCCTGCCAGTGTCATGGGGAGATGGGAATGGGGGTTATGGTCAGTTCATTAAGTTTCTGCCACTGTTTTCCTGCTCAGGGAGAGAAGTTCTTCCCCTGCTCCAGCATGGGGTCCCTCCCACGTGAAACAGTCCTCCATGAACTTCTCCAATGTGAGTCCTTCCCAGAGTCTGCAGTTCTTCACGAACTGTTCCAGTGTGGGTCCCTTTCCACAGGGTGCCATCTTTCAAGAGAAGGCTGCTCCAGCCTGGGCCCTTAGAGGGTCACAACCTCCTTTGGACATCCACCTGCTCTGGGCTGGGTCTCCTCCTTGGGCTGCAGGTGGGTCTCTGCACCCTTGTGTCCTCCATGGGCTGCAGGGGAACCTCAGCTCCAGCACCTGAAGCACCTCCTGCCCCTCCTTCCTCACTGACCTTGGTGTCTGCAGGGCTGTTTCTCTCATGTAATCATTCTCACTCTGCTCTTCTCTGCCCCCATTTACTTTTTCTCAGTAACTTTTCTTCCTTCTTAAATACGTTGTCACATGACACCACGCTGCCCCCATCCCTGATGGGCTTGGCCTTGGCCAGCAGCAGGTGTGTCCTGGGGCCAGCTGGAATTGGCTCTTTCAGACATGGGGGAAGCTTCCAGCAGCTTCCCACAGAACTCACCCTACAGCCCCCTGCCGTACCAGAACCTTGCCACACAAACCCAATACACAAGTTTAGTGAGGTCAGTTGAGAGCAATGTCTGCTTATTGATTTTTCACATTTTAAAACAGATTTCTTCCTGATTTTTGAATGTGAGAGGAGCAGGAGACTAAGATGAACAGCACAGAGGTGCTGTATCCAGTTTAATGTTAAGAGTATGGTTTCAGATGGTAGGTGTGTGATAGTTGGATACTGCTGAATGCCCTTCAGCCTTAACTCTTAATTTAGCAATGCTTTTAATTTGGAAGATCTAAATAACACCCGAAACTAATCAAAAGCACCATGTGTTTGGCAGCTTCAACAGAATAAACAAATGTAAGACTTGTAGGCACACTGTTTCATCAAGGTGACAAGCCAATTAAAGTTAGGCAAATATTATGGTCAAGTCTTACTTGGGGATGAGAGGGTGGAGGCAGCTCACCTCAAAAGCGTGTTTTCCAAAAAGATTATGTAGGCTATGTTTAGTGATTTAATTAATCCTCTTCAGATTTTTTGAAAGGTTCGTGAAAGATGTACATTAGGTTATTTCTAAAGATAATAATAATAATTAAGGAAAAACAGAAGTCTAGACCAGTAGAAGGGAAGAACTTTGCACTAGTAAGGTGTAGGCTGGCAATGCTCTGAAGTCACTGCTGCATGGTAGCTGATGTCCTTTGTCTTTGGCAGAGCTGCCTTCCCATTCACTCTTATGTCCCCCGAGTGAAGTGGGAGTGATGGTGGAGGAGAATGAGGCAGGAATTTCAAATGATTTCTGGACCCCCTTTGCCTGTGTTTTGATCTGTTCAGCTGCAGCTTTGAGAATTAATGGTGACGCATTTCTGCTGTAGAGTGTTAAATGTGCTGGGTTTGGATCTGTTCAAACTGAACTTAAGAGTTGTCAAAAAAAGCAGAAGAGATACAGAAGCTGACCCTGGACCTTCAACAGAGAGGCAATTTGGACTTGCTGGTCAAACTTGTGAAGGCTGATCAGCTGCAATCAGTTTACGTGATTGCCATTGCAACAAACCATCAGGAGTGGGCAGACAGAGGGAGACTTGGGAGTGCTGGTGGATGGGAGACTTGACATGAGCCAGCAGTGTGCCCAGGCGGCCAAGAAGGCCAATGGCATCCTGGCTTACATCAGGAATGGTGTGGCAAGCAGGACTAGGGAAGTTATCCTTCCCCTGTACTCGGCACTGGTGAGGCCTCACCTTGAGTGCTGTGTCCAGTTCTGGGCCCCTCTGTATAGGAGAGATGTTGAGTTATTAGGACCTGTTCAGAGAAGGGCAACGAGGATGGTGAAGGGGCTGGAGCACAAGCCCTGTGAGGAGGGACTGAGGGAGCTGGGGTTGTTCAGCCTGGAGAGGAGGAGGCTCAGGGGTGACCTTATTGCTGTCTGTAACTACCTGAAAGGAGGGTGTAGTCAGGCGGGGGCCGGTCTCTTCTCTCAGGTGACTGGTGACAGGACAAGAGGACACAGTCTCAAGCTCCATCAGGGGAGGTTTAGACTTAATATTAGGAAGAAATTCTTCACACAAAGGGTGATCTGCCATTGGAATGGGCTGCTCGGGGAGGTGATGGAGTCACCGACCCTGGAGGTGTTCAAGAGTAGCTGGATGAGGCACTTGGTGCCATGGTTTAGATGATGGGCTGTTAGATTATGGGTTGGACTTGATGATCTCTAAGGTCCCTTCCAACCTTGCTGATACTGTGATACTGTGACTAAGTTTCTGTATCTTATCAGAGGTGTTGGTGGGGCAACAAGACCTGAGTCTCCTTACTCAATGGTGGTAATTTGGCCAACTCCTTTTTCTGAGCAGTAGTTTGATGTCATACATCCATAGCAAATAAAATTATTCATGTTACCTGAAGATGAAATGTTTTTTTGTGTTATTTATCTTTCCTTTGTAGAGCCTCACTGTTGTGACAAGTCCAGTTCCCAATCAGAACCTAGATATGCAGCCTTATGACCTGAGCATTGACATCTACAGCCGTTACATCTACTGGACCTGTGAAGCTACTAATGTGATCAATGTGACACGCCTGGATGGGAGACCCATGGGAGTGGTGCTCAAAGGAGATCAAGACAGGCCCAGAGCCATTGTGGTGAATCCAGAGAAAGGGTATGTAGCTGAAATAAGGATGTGGGGAAATTCAGGCTGAAGGTCTCGAGAACCGAGTTGTTTTCTTGCTGCAGCTTGGTTTCTGCTTATGAGAACAAAAACAATTTTGTCAAGGTGCCTTGAATTTGTAGCAAAAATTGAAAAAAGGTCAAATAAACTCTTATTCCTCCTGATCTTTCCTGTTCCAGATACATGTATTTCACCAACCTACAGGAGAGGTCTCCTAAAATTGAGAGAGCAGCACTGGATGGAACTGAACGAGAAGTCCTTTTCTTCAGTGGTTTGAGCAAGCCCATAGCCTTGGCTATTGACAGCCAGCTGGGCAAGTTGTTCTGGGCTGATTCAGATTTGCGGAGAATTGAAAGCAGTGACCTTTCAGGTAGAGTAGCACTTTAATTCAGTGATTCATTTGTGGGGTGTGGGTGTGGGGGAATGCAGAGAAAAGTGTCATCTTTTCCTTCCTACTATAAACAGTTTGTACTATGATTGTAATCGCTCCCTAAATTCCCAGCCAGGGAATGTGCATGATTCATGCAACATGCCTTTGCAGTTTCATGCCTCTATCTGTGATTTGCATTATTAATTGCTACACATGCTATTTACTTCAGTTTCTCACTGCAAGACCTTCGTGTGGTTTCCCAAAGTTAGTTCACAAATAAATTGCAGCAATTTTGGGAAGGGGAGGGAGAGGGTTGTTTTTAAAGGTGTTGGTTTTAGTGCAGTCGTCTGTCAGTCAGAGGAAAATGGAAAAAATCTGTCCTGCACAGCTAAAGCAGCAGGTGTCCATGTTACTTATATACCTGTCATTTAGGGTGAAAAGATGTGAGAAGGATTGAGCAGATCTGAAGTCTGTTCTCAGACAGAAAGCTCCCTCTTCCAGCTATGGAATTCTCTTTTCTTTGCCTGCTCCCTGTGGTTGGTTATGCTGCTTGTCTGACCTCCTCTGTGTGTTGATTGAACTCACTTAACCACATAAGCAAAATTATAACCTAAGAACCATATACAGAAAAAGAGAAATAGAGAGTGGTGTTCTGTTGGCTTGGAAAGCTCAGTTGCTTCAGGAAAATCCAGCAAGCAATCAGAAGTGGAGCAAGAGAAGAGGCAAAATCATATGGTCCAAACTGGGTGAGAAAGACTGGCATGTCTTTGATTTACTAACCTGCTCCAGCAAACTGCTGCATCAGCTCAGCTGCATCATGTGGTAATTTGTGATACAAGTTGGGCTGGATGTTGCTGCTGTGAGGGAGAGGATGTTCTGAGCACCTACATACCCATCTCTTGTCAGGTGCATGCAGCATGCAATCCCCTTGACCCTGCTGAGATTTTCAGCCTTTTATTAAGCTGCTAGAATAAGCTTTTGTTTCAGAAAATATTCCAACTTTTCTAGATGGTTGGAATTGAGGCTTGGAAAGATGATAATTTTTTTTGGTGGTGTGTCACTGGAAGATTCGGGGTCACTAATGAATTGCAATATCCTGATTGTTTACTATTTTAAGACACAAGGCATAAACTGATTCTGTGAATTATTCAAAAAAGAAAACGTGGGTTGGTGTAGCTCAGTGTGTTCTAGGCTGTCCCAGATCCGGGGTTTGCATGAGTAGAGTAACAGGTGGCAGAATATTACACCATGCTTTATTTCTCTCTTGGTTAGTTATCTGATGCCTGAAATTAAGAATCTAAAGGAGATGGGTCTAAATTATATTTCAGTCTGGGTTGAATAACTCTGCTTTTCTTTTTTCTTGAAGATGTGGCTGTTGGCTCACCAATGTTGTGTAGTAAAAGGTCACCATATTTTGAAGAGCACAAAGAAAAGTCATTCCAAAACTTCTCTTTCTTTTTGGCATTTGCATCACAAATAGATTGCTGTAATCACCATGATAAATTGCTAACTGCTGAGATGCATTCCTGTGCTTAGGAATGCTGATTAATAGGCTCTTTTGACCAGCAGAGTAATTTTTCTGCATGTTAGCTTCTTCAAAACATTCACAGTTTCTTGCTCTGTCAACTCTCTAGGTGCCAGTACCCATAAGGACAAGGGCAGCTAGAAGGCCTTTTATGTGATGTAGTCCTTGTTTTCCTCCCTGTCCTTCAGGCATGCAGTTAGGACTTGGTTATTCTGCCCAAATGGGAGATCCTATTGAAGTTAACCAGATTCTTCACATGATTAAAGGGTTGTTTATGAAAAGATGACTGGAATTAGCTCCCTACCATGGAAACTATTTGGAAATTAGTTCTTCTATTCCAGAATAATTAGTGTGATTTGGAAATGTTTAATGATTCTGGAATTAAGTAATTTTTATTTGGAAATAGAATGAGCTACGGGTGTGTCCTGATTTTTGTGTTTATGTAGTTGGTTTTAAGTCTTTTGGTAAAAGGTGTTGCTGGAGAGAGGATGGTGATGCCAGGAGACAAAGCTCCTCTTAATCATGTCTCCCTTTCATGTGACATTCCCAATAAAGGAGACTAGAACCCTGATGAGTCAGCCTCAGATTTTATTGTTGTTTTATGGAAGAAGGGATTTTAGGGTCTCACTTTAGTCAGAAACAGTCAGTTACACTTGGTCATGAATATTAAAAAGATTAAGACATTAAGGAAGTGCAAATCTTAAGCTTCTGAGCTTTAGGAACATACTGCAAAATGTCCTGCTGATTGACATGGGCATGGCAGAGCAGGGCACGTACAGACTCCGCTTGGGTAGGTCAGGGTCTTAATTTTTGTATCGCTTACTGTCATCTCCGCATTTTGCCCTATTCTCAGCTTATCTTTTCTCAAGTTGCTGGTTTCTGTTTCTTACCTTTTCCCTAATCAGTGAGTCATGTTCATGGAGGTTAATAGATGGTTGTAGTTATTTAGATTGACTTACATCACTCTGCCCATTAATTTCTTCATCAGTCTGGGTATAACCTCCTTCAGAATCCATCAGCTTCTTCTCTTAGATCATTGCTGGTGTTGTTCCAAAGTGGTGGGAGAGAGCCCAGTCTGTATGATCTGAATTTCCAGATTTGGCTTTAGATTCTAACACTTGGTAAATGTTTGGAAGGTTGCTTAACTTCCAAGCTCTGTGTGCACGCAGCAAAAAGGAGGTAAATACATTTTTGACCATTGGATTTGTTCTTAAGTCATCGACGCTGGCATACTGTTGATTAAATTCTCAAAGGCAAAAAAACTCTTCTGCTACTAAACAAAGGAGAGGGATAGAACTCAGTCAGTATAAAATCATGAAATGCATGTGTCTTCTGTCAGAACAAAATATAAGAACTTACTGGCAATTTTTTGTGGATGAACATATGTGAAGATATTGTCTCCTATAGTAAAAGTGAAAAATAAGCATAGCAGTGAGCGGAGATGTCTGAAATACCAGGGATTTACATGCAAGTTTTCAAGCTGTAGCCTAAGTTTAGACTGTGTAATATTGTTTCAGCTTTTCAAAATTGGAGCAGATTCCTTATGTTCACAATTTTGTGCTCAGAATCTAGTAACCTCACTGAACATTTTGAATGATAATGCCCATGTCATATTGTGTTAAATAAAGGAAGCATGGATTAAACCTCCCTCCTGAGCCCTCAGGTTTTGACTAACATATTTTTCTTCTGTGTGAGTTACAAAGTCTTCTCTGTCTTTGGGCAGTCTTTATTGATGCCTTTAAAGCAACTGTCAACTGTCTTCTGTTTATGTGGAGTGTTAACCAGGAATTAGGATGATTGCTAAAGGAACTCAGGAAAGTAAGTCTTCACTAGGAAGAAGGGAGCATTTCCAGTTTAGCATGAATAGCTTAGTGAAGGCAATGTAGTTGAAAGAAGAGAATATGAGGAGGTCAGAAGTCAAATGTTAATCTTGTAATTCATATGAGACGTTCTAATTACCTTGCCTTCACTTGGATTTCATCTTGTATTAGTTAGCTCAAGGTAATAATCCATCTTCTTAATCCCTGTTGTATGGCAAGACAAAACAATAAATCTCCAAAAAGGGAAAGAACATTGAAAAGAAATATCAGTTTCTATCATATCAAGAAAAGACTGGAAAGGCTCATGAGAGCTGAGCCCCCAACTCCAGGTGCTTCTTAAGTACAGTAGATGTTTTTGAAGCACAAAAACTGTCTTCTTGATGAAAGCAGAAAAAAAATGTGATCATCTGTCTGCAAAAGACATTAGTCTTGCATCCGAGGACCAAGGATTGCTTGGGTTTTTGTAGCAGGCTTACCTGGTGTAGCATATAAGTACTGAAAAATAGCAGTGTTGGGTAGTGTAGAAAACGTTTCTGATAATGTTTCCATTCGTTCTAGTTGAACTAAGGCACTCTTTCCCTTCTGAAGGTGCTAACCGGATCGTTTTGGAAGACTCTAATATCTTGCAGCCCGTGGGACTAACTGTGTTTGAGAACTGGCTGTATTGGATTGACAGACAGCAGCAGATGATCGAAAAGATTGACATGACTGGTCGAGAAGGACGTACAAAGGTCCAGGCTCGGATTGCACAACTCAGTGACATCCATGCTGTGAAAGAGCTCAACGTTCAGGAGTACAGTAAGTATCTGCAGGTGCACAGTGCCTGTGAGACTTGAGGAGTGGCCACAGAGCTTCTTTTGCCTTGTTGCTGACCATCATCACTGCAGATGGAAGGGACCACAAGTTGGTGTTGGTTTGTCTGTACATTGTCAGGATGCTGTTAAGGTTGTTTCCTTCGGCCAGTTGGCGGTGGACTGGAAATGCAGCACAACCCCAGCACCGTATTTTGTTGCTGATGATAACTTTATTGGTAGTCCCATACAGGCATGTAGCATTTCAGTGTCTCTAGGAACAGTGGAAATGCCCTGTTAGCCCAGGAGAGGGTTTTCTGGATCCTGCTAGTGAATTGCTGTTAGGTGTTCACTCCATTTAGGCAAGCACAGCTCTGAGGGCCTTTTGCTAGCAGGAAATGTTTCAATGGACTGCCTGCCTTGGAGGCAGAGTGAGCAATTTTTGGTGGTGGTAATTCATATTGAAAGGGAATGATAGAAGAGCAATGTTGCATTGCACAAAGGAAGTGTGTATAAGTAACAATGTGTGTTGAACATGGCTGGACTTTTAAAAGATTTCTGTTTACCAGGCCTTTCCCCCCACACACACATACTTGAAATGATGGCATGTGGATGGTTAAAACAGTGCTGTCATCCTGGAGGAAATAGGCCTGGTTAGTAGGAAGTGGTGCATGCCTTGGAGAAATATGTAGAAAAATGTCTGGGGATGTTTAATTAAAACATCAGTGCAGACTACTACTAGTTTTCTGTGCTATTAATCTCAATAAATCTGTCAGGAGTTCCAGGAGAAGTGTGTTGTCCTTATTAAACATGAAAATGAAGAGACATTTATCTAGAGCAAGTTAATTTGAGTTTTGGAGACAGCATGGAAGCTTCAGAATTCATAAATGTAAAAAATTCACTTTTTTAATAATCTTTGACAGAGAAAATGAGGTATGGAATCCAAGATGCCTTTTTCTATTACTAATGTTACTATTTGCTGCAGAGAACTGATTCTACCTCACGCAAGATGCAAAATGCTTTGAGTACTGTTTTAGTAGATGCCATGGCACAATCCTTACAGTGGTTTCAGATCATGGACAAGTACCAGTGTGCATTGTAATTATTGATGTGTGTAAAGAGAAAAACACAACAAAATACAACTTTTTCAGAGATTTTTTTTTTTAGTAATGCTCCTCACCAAGGGGAAGGAAGCAGTGAAGGGAGTCCTGTGAGCCCAAAGAAATCACGGAAAGGTCATGAAAGAGGTTGGAATTTCATGTCAGTCCCCATCTTTCTTATTTTTACAATCACAGGGCAGCATCCTTGCTCTCAAGATAACGGTGGCTGCTCACACATTTGCATTGTGAAGGGTGATGGCACCACACGCTGCTCTTGCCCAGTGCACCTTGTTCTGCTGCAGGATGAGCTGTCCTGTGGAGGTAAGTCTGTCCTGTGCTCTGTGTCCCTGAGCTGTCAGCTTTGTGGTTGAGGGGTGTCTCCATCTCTAGGGCTGAGCAAAAAGAACGTGATAGTGCAGCAGGTGCTGTTACACACACGTTTGCCTCTTTTCCACCCCCTTCAGCAACATCTGCAAGTACCGAGAAGGAGTAAGGGAAGAGGGGGAAAAAATCAATAACTGATTCTTGGATAAGGATTTCTGTTCACCCTTTCTACTTAAAACCACTGAATTACTTCAATTTCATTTTTTAGTTGTATGGGGGTTTATTGCTTTTTTCTATCACTCCATATGTTGTCCTTTTTCAAACAGGAGTATTTTCTGGCATATTACACTGTCTGTGCCATTTTATTCTTCTCTGTTGTACTCCTCAAGCTCACTCTGTGTATATCTTTCTGAACTGTGGTTCCAGAAGGTCGAGTTGCCTCCTCCGTGGGAATACAAGTCACTGTAACCCACACCCTGGTGTCTCCAGGGGTGGGGTTGAAATGGGGGGGAGGAGAGGAAAGGCACTTTGGTGCTTGGATCTCTTTGTGCCACTGTACTGAATGGATTTATTGTGCAATCATCTCGCCATCGAGGCGACGTGTGGTCTCACAATGGAACAAGAACTAACATAATCCAGATATTTTCTCAGAGCAAGTTTAATACCAGGCCAAAAAGGAGGGGGGAGGAAAGGGGGATTAAAAAAGCAGAAAAAAAATCCACACTTACTTACTGCATGAGATTAACAGCTAATGCAGTAAATGTTAAATAACAGCTAACAGATGTACTGAGGTAGCAAAACTTGACTAGATGGAGCAGTTTTTTGTTTTAAAAGAATTTTGACTGAACAGAGCTGTTGAGGGCACATTGCTAGACATTGAGTCACAGTGCATCCATGTGCAGCACATTCCAACCCTTTTAACGTTTTCTATACAGTGAATGACAGACATTAAAAGGAGAGTAAGCCACGGCTGTGTATACAGTGGTGTTGCAGGAAAGGGGGAGTAGAAAGTCGTTATGACTTCAGGTGAAGAGTTGGAACTTACTAAGAGAAGAGTATAGGTGTCTTAAGTGGGAAAAGTAGAAAATAATTGTGTTTTGAGTGTGCGTGTTTCTCTGTTCCTCTTGTTCTTTTTCTATCAAGCCCCCACTGATGTTAGACTTTATCAATCAAAAGGGCTCAAGATCTGCACAAATGACTGTGGGGGCAGTGGGTGTGGAAGTTTAAGACATGGCATGTTTATCAGCTGCTTTGATAAGTGAAAGCAGCTGCGCTGTTGTCCTTACCTGCTTGTCCTTACCTGTCCCGATCTGCTGTTTGTTCACCTGGATTTTTAATTTTTGTTTGTTTGCTTGATTTTTAAAGAACCACCAACATGCTCCCCTCAGCAGTTCACCTGTTTCACAGGTGAGATTGACTGCATCCCGGTGGCCTGGCGCTGCGATGGTTTCACCGAGTGTGAAGACCACAGTGACGAAAAGAATTGCCCAGTGTGCTCAGATACCCAGTTCCAGTGTGAGAGTGGACAGTGCATAGACAGTGCCCTCCGGTGCAATGGAGAAGCAAATTGTCAGGACAACTCAGATGAGAAGAACTGCGAAGGTACAGGGGATACTTTGAAATGTGGTGAAAATAGAACTGTCAGAGGGACACCATGATAAATACCAGTGTTATTACTGATTAGAATTTGGAAGGATCCAAGGATCTGCTAGTTTTTAAACTGGTCTGCTATATGGGAATTATTTAATCACTCCATACTTTTGTTTCTCTACCTGTGAAGTGGAAATTCAGGCTGATGTTCAGCACAGTGGTTTAAATACTGTTTGTGAAAAGTACTATGGAAAATGATACGATTTTTAAGCTCTAAAAACCTGGCATCTGGAAGTGAACTACAAAGTGGAGAAAATTCTTATCACAGCTTTTTGTGTACCTTGTACCAATTAAAGGTCTTGGGATTGTTTAATTTGCAATACCTGAACAAAATGTATTTTTCTGAGTAATCAGGAATGAGAGACAAAATTTCTGAAGACTTCTTCCTGTAGAGCACAGGAAAAGAAAGTAAGCTCAATTACAGAGGGAAGTGCAGTTGCCAACACAAGGCGAATTAGATTCTTTTGATTTTGGAAAGGATGGATTTTGCTGATGGAATCTGAACTACCCTACCACTATACAATGTGAAACATGAGCAAACTCACCCTTTCCACACTGTACAAGTAGTGGAGAGCTGTAGGGACAACCTGTAAGCTTGAAAGGATGCTGCTTCTTTATATCTTTTCAGTACGTTTTTCTTCTTTGAAGAGACTGTTAAAGCATCTAAATTTAAATCAAGGCTAAATTTATTTCTGAAAGATGTGCTCCAGTTCAAACAAAAACACATAGATGGATGTAGAAATTCCTGTATGATGAAAGGTAATTGTTAGCTGACATTTGGAAATACGTTGTGCAAGTGAACTTCCCAGTTGTCATCCAGCAGCTGCAGAGGTCAGACATGGGGCTGTTTATTACCTTCAAAGTAGCCCTCTTATTCAGAGTATTCAAGTTGCTTACAAATCAGAAAAGCCTTTAGTTTAACTTCTTAATTCATCTGAAGACAGACATTATTTCTGGATTTACGAGGACCAGGAGGCAGGAATACGTGTGAACAGCAGCAGCCAGCACCTTGCCTGCAGCACCTTTTTTCCCAAAGTAGTAGTTTATTTTTCGAGTGTACTAGCAAAGCTTTGGTTTTATATTCTGTCCTTCATGTCAGTTTAAAAACATAATGTCAAGTGAAATATATTCTCTCTTGATTGAGGAGTTTTCTGGTTCACAGGAAGAGCACAAGGACAATGAGAAACCACATTTATCTTTCTTAAACAATTTTATCATCGTGGTTTGGCAGATTTATTTTTAATAACTTAATTCTTCTCTCTTATATTACAGTAAATGCTTAGAGTGGGAGATTCTTGCAATAATTTTGCAATAATCATGTCCTGGGATAAGTGCCTGTCTTTTCAATGGCCTTCTGCTTCTGAGTTATTGTAGATGAGGTACCTTGATCTTGTAGTGTTCGTGCCAGTAGGCAGTAGGACTAGGTATCCAGGGTGCACTGTCCCCAGCAGAGCACTGTATCTCTTACACTGCATGGTTCACATGAGGGACTCTGTGTGCCACTGGCTGCTTTCAGAAATGAAGATTGCAGCACTCTAAGCTCTTCCATGATGCTCCTGGTTGTACGCTTTGGTGTCTTTGTTTCTTAACAGTTTTAAAGAGGAGAAGTGTTTGGTACTGACTGTTGGTGTGTGGGTGTTTCTCTTTGCAGTGCTTTGTTTAACTGACCAGTTTCGCTGTGCCAGTGGGCAGTGCATTGGGAAAAGCAAGAAATGTGATCACAACCTGGACTGCAGTGACAGCTCAGATGAGCAAGGATGCTGTAAGTGTATTGCCTGGAACTAGAGACTTGGTTGCAGCATCCAAAATTTAGTTTTTTAACCTTCCCTGGGAGTTAGATTTTATTCTGGCAACCAGACTGAATTAATACTTCCAGAATTAATGCTCCTTTTCATAACTGCTGTCATTCAATTAATGCCCAACATGGTGGAATAGGAGTAACAAAACTAATTAGTATTCTGATGAAGTAGTTTCTGAGGCAAAGAAGGCTAGTTATTTTTCCACTTACCTTTTAAACTTCTAAAAGAAATAAAAAATTTGTTTTACTGTTACTGTTGGTATGCTGAGTTGGTGCAGTGTTAAAAAAAAAATTACCACCATGAAGCTCCTCTTCATGGCTTTCTCATCCAGGGTATTAATAGCAGGTGGTTTTAGAATCAGAGGAGCACTCTGTTTATAGAGAAACTTGGTAAAATTTCCTTTTTATCTTGAAAAGATGTAATTCTGAGCTTGATATATGATTTGTTACACAAGATATCCACTACCTTGAAATCTCTAGGGCACTACAATAAAACCACTGCCTTTAAAACTCCAACTTGAAAGTTCATTATCACTGTTGGTGCTTGAAAAAAAAATTGTTAATAGGGACATCTCTTCTTGTGTTAGAGATCCATATATCATGGTTGACAAACAGATAACTTGCAAATGCAAAACCAGAGTTGGACCCTTGATTTTAAGAAGGAGTAATAGGAGATGTTCTGTCGTTACCTGTGACATTAGCACAGACGTGTGACCTTTATTATAGTTTATGTATTTTCCAGTTTTGTAACAGAGGATAGAAAATGGGCCCACCCAGAATAAGACTGCAGTTGTCACCATCCCTCTTTCAGTATGATCAGAAGTCTGTTTACTTATCTCTGTAGATCATGACAGGCTGGTTAAAGGGTGGGTTTGGTGTTCAGGGAGAAAAAAACTTTCAGTAATGCATAAGATGTAAAACACTGACTGGAACAGGAAAAGACTTTAGTCTGCTTTTCTTGTCAAATTCATGAAGCACAGGCAGGGGGTTGTCAGTTACTCCCAGAAATGTCATTGCTTAGAGTTGGTATTGTAGAGAAAGCCATTCCTTTTGACTGTTCAGTAATTGTTTTGGATACAGGTTCCTCATAATATGGCAACTCTCGAGCCAGTGCTCAGATATATCTGTAACCATAAGGGTGGGTGAGATGTGTTGTATGTTAGGTAGTTTAATAAATAGCAGCAAACCCCAAATTCATCACTGCTGAACAACAGAGGTGAGGTACCATAAATGAATGTTACACTGGTGAGAAAATGGAGTGTCGATGTGTCACACTGAGGGATAAAGCAGGTGCTTGTGTGACATGAAAAGCAGTTCTCATTGTCCTAATGACAAGAAAAAGCTTAACTGGAATCCCCAGCACAGTGCCATCTGTCTTAAGGCCTGTTTGTTCATCCCATGTATTAATTTGGAAGTTGTTGTCTGCCTGCAGAAGAGGAGGTCTTTACTTTTCCTGTGTGGAAAGATACAAGAAAAACCGACTCTGGTTTCAGCTTTCAGAGTCTGATTTTCCTTTTCCCTTTTAGACACCACGGAGGAGCCTGCACCTCAGCCCAACAACACCATAGGCTCCATCATTGGTGTGATCCTTACAGTTTTTGTGGTTGGAGCAATGTACTTCATCTGCCAGAGGGTCCTGTGCCCACGCATGAAGGGAGATGGGGAGACAATGACCAATGATTATGTGGTGCATGGACCAGCCTCTGTACCTCTAGGTTATGTGCCTCACCCAAGCTCTTTGTCAGGGTCTCTTCCTGGTAAGTTGGTGTGGTCCTTGTCCTGCTCTTTGGCACCAACAGAGTTGTGCTTGAGGGTACTGTGCATATACATACAGGAAACGTCTGTTCCAGATGCATAATTCTTGGGAGCTGTTGGAAGCCAGGACTTTCAAGCCTTGTTTCCATCCTTCTTTATAATAATGAACTGCTGTTTTACTTACGCTATTCATGAGCATTTAGGTACTTTGCAGAACCATAAGCTCAAATAAATGCACATCCTGTGGGAGTTTTCTTTTTCTGCTAAAGAATCCTCTTTGTGGACTATTACAGCATCAACAAAGTGTCACGACACTACAGGGTAAAATTAAACAAAGTTATATTCCTGGGACCTTATGTATAATTATTCTTGGTACATTTGTAGACTGAGTTTGTAAGCTTGTGAAACTTAGTGCAAAGTCTGTAATGACCAGCAATAACTGTGGTCTCAGCTGATGAGCTGTGGTCTTCATTTGATGATGAAGTTTCTAGCACCAGTCCAAGCACATTTTACTGTTGTTTAAAAAGTAAGACTTAACCACAGTGTTGCACTTCATTTGTATGCATTGCTTCCGTATGTATTGATTAAATACATACTGTAATTTTTGGCTTTGGGTCCAGCAGGTTCCTGTCAGAACACAAGTTCTATGAGGCTGTTACAGGGTTACAATAATGCATCAAATTGCTTTGTGTAATAACCTGCATAAAGACCCTTTGAGCAGAATTTTCACCCATTATTCCAAGCACAGTGACATACCTCTCCCACTTAGAGTCTGTGCCAGCTTCAGTCCACCAGCAAAAGCTCACTTAATGCTGTTGGAATCAAAGAACAGAAACCCTCTCTTGCACAAATTTCAGTTGCTCAGTTGGGGTGGTCAGTCAGCTTCATGTTTTATTCTGAGGCACAGAAATAGTGCCTGAATGTCTGTTCTCTCAAGTCTTTTCCAGCCATTCAAGTGAAAGAAATGTGTTTCTCTTCACACAGTGTTAGTGTAGCCCAGTGCCAAGTCCTGCAGTTGAGTAGCTGATGCACAAAATCAACGCATTTATTCCAAGACAGTCTTCAATTCTGTTGTCCACCAAGGAGCACCGAATTTGTTTTTAATACCAAGATAATTCATTTTGGTTTCCAAAGTTGTGCTCATACTGCTGCTATCCTCTGGTTTATTCTTTTAATCTCTGTGTGCCTCAAAGAATTGGATACTGACATATATCTTTGTTCTTCAGGTATGTCCCGAGGTAAATCTGTCATCAGCTCTCTCAGCATTATGGGAGGGAGCAGTGGACCACCCTATGACAGGGCCCACGTTACTGGAGCCTCTTCGAGTAGCTCTTCAAGTACCAAAGGCACTTACTTTCCACCAGTAAGTCATTCCGTTATTCATAGACCATTAATAATTTTCAGGGAAGTGACAATGTCTTTCTGAGGAAAATGAATTGATAAATTAATGTTTTGGTTCAGATTTCTAGCCTAATAAACTTGTTTCAATATGGAGAAAGTGATTGTGGAGGGGTAGGAAGATAAGATTGTCTTTTTCCAAAACAGTCTAGAAATTTGCTTTTAATTTAAAAAAAAAGTTGTGAGAGCGCTCAGTGCCAGAAGAAGATGTTAGATTAAATGTCAGGGCAGATGAAAAAAATCCCTGTAAATGTTGAGCAGCTCTGGCAGAGAGATTTCCTTTCATTATCCTCTGCCATGTGCCTCTGAAGGTAAAACTAGGGTTGATTCTGCATAGACCTTTCAAGGAATTAAAATGAAGTTTTGTGTCATGTGTCTAACAAATGATAGATAAATAAGTAAACAAGTGTTTTGCAGTTCCACAACATCCTTTTAGTCACAAATGGGTAGTATGCTGCACTAGATGCTGTGTAAAAATTGGTACCAGCCGTAGAGGGCTCCCTCTCTCTTCACTTCTAGCATCTGTGGTGGTTGTTTAAGTATTTTTATGAAGTTCACCAAGCCACTGTTGAGTGTTGAAGAGTTACATGTTTGGTCATCGAAGGCCAAAATCTTCAGCTGTCTGTTGTCAGTTCCAAGAACCAACTGATTGTGCTTTAAATCAGCTTTAAGTTAGTCCAAAGAGTGTATTCAATAAGAACATGCCTTTACAGAAAAAGAATGCTTCCTTGGCCAGCATGCTGGAAGTAGTATAACCTGAGTAGTACTTGGGGACTACAGCTATCAGGAGCAGGTATCTGGCAGTTTGCCTAGGGCCAGTGGTATCCCTAGTGACAATCCTAGTATTGAAGAGCTAGCTTCAACTTTACTTTTCAGCACTGGATATGTCAAAATAGCCACAGCAGTCAGGGTTTTTGAGAAGAGCTTAGTAGTAGCTAATAGGAATGGCAAAACCCAGCTTTTGCAGTTAACTGTGTCATTTCCAGTGTCTGTTGAAGAACTGGGGAATAAACAGAAGAAAAATCCTGTTTGTTAGAAGGGCCGTGCATGCAGTTTATTTAAGGTTCCTATTATGCAGTATTGAAAAGAAAAATTATAAACTTGAACTTCCATTTTGTCATTTCTTTTGAACTGTGGCTTTTTTTTCCTTAGATTTTGAATCCACCACCATCACCAGCTACTGAGCGTTCACACTACACCATGGAATTTGGTTATTCTTCAAACAGCCCATCCACTCACAGATCCTACAGGTAATTACTATTGCAATTGCTTCTGTCAGGATCAAAGCAGTTAGTGTAGAAAATGCAGAATAAAGACAGCCTGTGCTCCATAAGAATTGCAATCAAAGGCCCTAATTCTGCAAGCACTAAACTAGTGCTTAGATGGGTTCACATCTATCAGGTCACTGATGCATATGTACAAGTGCAGCACTGTTTGAGGTAAATCAAACCTAAGTGTGCTAATGATACACCTCTTAGGTGTATTGCTTTAGAGGGAATGACAACATTCATCACAAAAAGAGCTAAATGCCAAAAGAAATGTGATACCGTGAGCTTTGAGCCAAAAATACTCAGGAGTGAACACTGCCCATTTTTAGGCTTCTATCACAAATAATGTGTTATGTAATTATCAGAAATTATAAGCAAAGACCCTGTGGAGAAAAAGCTGGCAGTATGAGGTAGGTCAGAAGTAGAAAAAGCACAGAATTTCTAGTTTGGCATGTTAAGGGTTAATAGCTGGAAAAGGTTGCTAACATTTTGCTTATTTTCTCTGCCTAATACTTATGGACACTCATGCTTTATCTCTGTTTACTCAAATATATGTTTCTTACCTCCCCTGTAAGAATGCTGGAGTTAGTTACGATATTATAACAAGTCACCAGAAACAGAAGAACAGACTCCTACTACCCAAGGGTGTAAAGGCTCCCCTCCCAAATCACCAGTACATTTGGTAAATGAGAAGAGAATGCTGTATTTGTCTATTGAAAGACATGCCTCCCTAACACAGAGCCTTTGGATAATGAGGTCTCTGGGGCTGAACAAACATCCCTTCTCCATTAGCAGAAAATATGGCCTCTGTTGTGCAGAAGGTCAGACCAGATGTTTATAATGATCCCTTGCAGCCATATGAAAAATCTTTTAAAATTACTTATAATTTTCTAATGAAAGAAACCCAAATTCTGGCACCAGCATGAGTCATGCTGATGGCTGGCTGATGTGACTTTTAGTGTTATAAATGGTGTTAGGGCTGTACCATAGGGTTCAATGTTTTCCAAATGCTTCCCCACGCAAAAATAAACACTGATCTTGCTGCTTCTGATCTTTCTTCTTTCCTAATATTCTGACTTGACTATATAGGAACTGCATTCCCACACATCTCCAACAACTGACTGTGTTACTGGGAGTTGTAGCTATGACATGCTTCCCTTTTTAATTCATTTCCTTGAAACTATCTGGGGCTCATTTTGAAAGATGTTTTGTGGTAGCAACCTTTGAGAATTTCATCCCAGTTACTACTCTAAGGGATGATTCTCCTGACTGCTATGAATGTGCCAGGTAATTATCAGTCTCCCTGTCTGGTCTTGGAGGTCAGTATCCAGCAATTGCATCATAGGAACAGAACATTTCCATATAATTGCAACACTGCTATTACACACACACACACACATGCACATTCGTGTCCTTCTTGCCCCATCGTCTTAGGAGCAACTTCTTCTACCTCAATTAACTCCTTAGGGAACCTGTTGTCTGTAGATAATTAATAATTAGCATCACTTTCACCACTTGCTCCAAGTGGACCGACACTGTAGCAGGGAAGTTGGCAAAAGAGAGAAGAACGTGATGTTCTGTATCTCTCCAGAGACGTTGACCTGCTTTCTTTTCCAACCTTGTCTCACCCCTCCTTGCCTCAAATCACCCAAAACCTCAAATCCCCTTTCTTTTGCTGACCCTTTTCCCCCCATCCATCCCCACCCCCCCGCAGCTACAGGCCTTACAGCTACCGGCATTTTGCACCTCCCACCACGCCCTGCAGCACGGACGTCTGTGACAGCGACTACGCCCCCAGCCGGAGGGTCACGGCAGCCACGGCCAAGGGCTACACCAGTGACTTGAACTATGACTCGGAGCCCGTCCCTCCGCCCCCCACCCCGCGCAGCCAGTACCTGTCGGCGGAGGAGAACTACGAGAGCTGCCCTCCTTCCCCCTACACGGAGCGCAGCTACTCCCACCACCTGTACCCACCACCGCCCTCCCCCTGCACGGACTCCTCCTGAGAGGGAGCCCCCCCACCCCATCATCCGCCTCTCTGTGAGCCTGTAAATACAAAACGTCCCGCTGGGGAGGGGGGGGAGGGAGCTCTGACAGTGTACAGTTAAATGTTATTGAGCAGGGGGTGGAGGAGGACTGAAGATATTTGTACAGAAGAATTTTAAAAAGAGGAAAAAAAAAAAGGATATTTATATATTTTCTTAAACAGCGACTGCTGCTTGTGCCATAAGAAGAAAAATTTTTGTATAAAAGAACCCAGGCGTTTGTACAAAAAGTTTTTATTTTTGCAAATGGAACACAAAAACATGCCTTAATCCAGTGAAGTGACTGAGCACATAAGGAAATGGAAGGACTGGGATGTGTTACTTGTCCAGCAAGGTGATATGTGGGGTTTGTCAATACCAAAAATGTTTAAAGTAATTAATAATAAAGAAGTCCGTCTCAGAGCAGCATACCATAGATAACTTGGAAGTAGCCAAATAACCTCTATGTTAACTACAGAGGGCCAACAACTAAAGATAAACTTGAAAATGCAGTCAGGACAGATATTAACCTTACACAAAGGGCTTGGTTTTCTACAGGAATACAGCAATTGTAGCAGTGAATCCAGAAATGTAATCACACGCATTTTTTAAATGAATACACCTCTGTTTTTCCTTAATGCAATTAACAAACTAGAGCATTTAGAGCTCTCTCCTTGCATCTGGAATTTCAAAGATTTTTTTGAGGTGTATTTTAAAGTTTTGTTTTTAATCTCAGTTAGGTTTTCTTATCTCTTCTGCATCCTTTCTTCCTACCTGTGTCACTTTAAATCACGATTTTCTTATTTAAAGTCCTGCTAGAACTAGGCTGCTGTAAATTCTGTTTTTTTCTCCTGATTAGCCTTGTCATGCAGTGATTATCATGCTATACATTACCTTCTTCATTTGCCAGCATGGTAGGATTCTGTTTGTACCAGTTCAGTATGATTTTCACATAACTGACAAGGGTAATATGCATATACCTGAGTGATTTTTAGTCCCTTAAAAAAGAAAACCTTATTTTGACCTAGTGCCCACAAAATGTCAAATATTTTTATACCACATATAATATAGACAGCATATTTATAAACTATAAATTTAACCATGGATTGTTAGTTTTACTGAAATGAATAATATATCCTTGCAGTACTTTCAGTGTATATTGATATCACACTATACAAATCATATATAAATAAATATATATTATTTTTTCCTATTAAGGAAGCATTTAACTTTCAGTGGAGCAACTGTCCGTACAAAAATAGATGTTTTGATCTTTGGAAGGGGTTCCCCTGCTCTATTAACTGCTCATGTTTTCTTTGTTTTAGGTAAAGCCAGTTTTTCTCAGTATGATTTTGACATACCTCCTCTTTTGCGTGGTGTGAGTTTAATACTTTAGTATTAACTGCTGTGAATGTCAAATTTTAAGATATTCTTAACCAAACCATTTTGTACTCACATCTCTATTTTTGTATATTATCATATTTAGCCCCTTCTCCCGTCAGTCTCACTGTGGTGATTTTGACAGGGAGACTATTTAATCAAGTGAAAACATTATTTGTGTAGGTTAAGGGGCAACCTAGGATATTATTAACTCCTCTTGGACTCCATTGCAGTGCTCCACTTGGACTGTAGTGAAGCTCACAGTATACCTGATCTTAGATGGCTCTATGCATTTGCACCTTCTGTTGTCATGAAATCCGCCAAAGGTGCTCGATGCTTTCAAAGACTGAGGTCCTAAGGAGCTTCTTCCTCCTTGCCTTTGGGCACAGTATGGGGATAACAACTTTCCAGAGGTGCCATTTGGGATTTAATCGTTCTCTATTGCTTGTTTCCCAGCCAATTTCAACTAAAAGTGAAATAATCTGAAAATATGGCATGGGCTTTAATTCATGCTGTTGAGAAAATCAGTGATAAATTATTCTTACTAGCAGCCACTCATCTGAAGTACTGTATCCTCATTTCAGCTCCGAGGAAAGCTATGTCATTGGGATTCCATCTGTAATAAACGGTCTTTCCTAGTAGTCCAGGATACCTGAGAAAACTTTAAAAAGCCTTGATGATCTCCAGGCTATTGCTGTTTTCTCTGAATCTGGCATACTGAGGGTTTTTTTTACCCATCTTCATTCTAGATATCTAGGAATTATTCTTCTGGCTCTTCCTTGCTGGTGAAGAAGCTCGTGTGTGTTCTCCAACAGGACGGATGTTGAGGAGGGTGTAGTGAACTATTATAAGGGAACTCAAAACCATATCTATGAAGGGGGGGAGGGTGTGTGTGTCAGGGCAGGGGGGTTAGGCTGGCACACCAATGAGAATTAGAATTTCTCTGTTGTTTACATTTTTTCACGTGCAGCATTCCGTGGGGTTCACATGTGGAAACTTGCACTAATGAACTCAGAAGAATATTGTGGTGTTGTATCTCAGTCCAGGTGCTTGTACTGCCATGGCAATGATCTTTTCTTGCAAATTACTTTTTTCAATGTGTCATTTTCTGTTTGAAAAACTCCAGGATGGTTGAGCTTAAGGAGTGGTATTCTCTTTCTGGTGCAGTTGAACTGCCTTGCTGAGGCTTCCTCTGGGAGGGAACTTCCTGCAGGTAAATTTGTAAGTGTGTTAATTGTAGCAGAGGTTCTTCAGAAGAAAGACATTCTCTGCTGCCTGGCTTTTGTGCTAGCTTGTCCACGTGTAACCCAGCTGAATTCAGTGTAGGGGGAAAATAGGCAGGAATTGAGCAGCATAGACCAGCACTGTTCCTCGTCTGAGCAGGAAGCTGTGATCTGCTTTTGGAAGTACAGGTATTTTCCCAGCAAATCTAGAGTAAAATTTTGAAAGAGTTGATGATCTGTGAAGCTTCTCTTGGTCAGATCTCCAAATTACAAAAGCTCTGATGCAACTAGTATGTACACAGTCACAAGAGATAGATCCTAGACTGGATGAGCATTTTCTCTCTGTTCCTCTTCACCACTGAGCAAGTTGTGATTCACCTTCTGTCCTTCCCTCAGTGAGGGTCATGTTTTCTTCCTGCTTCTCAAATTGACTGAGATGTTGGGACTGTAGATAATACAGACATGTCCATTCAGGAGATTGCTAAAGTAGGTTTGTAGCATTAGCATGGAAGGGGTCTCACTGATGTCAGTGAAAATGCTCCAGGTCCTTCAAGCTAAGCACCAATGTCCTTATCTTACAGAGTCAGGTACAGTCAGGCATTAACACAGGTACTCATTGTGCACTTTTTCCTCTCTGTAGACACCTGGGGAGTGTTCATAGCTGGCTGTCTGGTGATGGAAACAGCTGGCATGCCCAATGTGGAAAGGAACAGTCCTTAAAAAAACAAGACAAAACCGAAAATAATTTGGTTTAAAACTAACCTTTGCATGTTCAACAGGAGCTTAGGATGTTTAAATGGCAACATTAATGAGACCTAATCGTGCCTTTAAAAGTTATACCTGGCATGCCATGCTGCAGACATTTCATACCTTCCTAAGGAGTGCTCCTCGCTTCTCCACTGCTTTTGGATGCCAAGATATTTATTTGAAAATAACCTAGATGTGATAAGTGGAACACGCACATAGCACTTGCATTTGAAATAAAGAGTGGTTTTCATGAGTCTAAACTCGTGCAACCTGTGCACGTACATTAAATGAAATATTTACAGTAATGCAAAAATATGTAAATGAGCCAGTTGATATCAAAGGATTCATTTTGCTGCAAGTTGAACCTTTACAACTGTATTGTAAATTCCAGATTATGGCCGTAACATTTCCCTCCCCACGTGCACATGCAAGTGTATGCAGGTACGTGTATCTTTGGTAATGTGAATTTACCCAAAGCTAATCATTTTCATTTGTGCATACACATTGGCAGATTCAGCCTCCCTGCCTTTCAGAGTGTTAATGCTGAATGCTGTCCAGCTGTGTCTCGCCTACACTGGACTTAATTTTGTCCAGGTTGTACAATGGACAACAGAATACCTCCTACTTTAAACCTGAATATTGAATGATCTGTCAGGCCAGGCAGGAGGGGAAGCACCTTTTTTATACTGTTTCTCTACTTTTGGAGTCCATTTTGAGGATGAGTTAAGCTCTTCTGTAGGTACATGAAAAACAATCTGCTGCAGCCCTAGTGTAATTATGAAGAAAATTGCACCCAAACTGCTTGACGTGGCAGTCAACTGCAAGTGAAGGTGCATGTGGAAAATCTCTGTTATTCCTATTTATAACACTTAGGGGCTTTGATGCTGTTCTGGCCTCCAGTTCTTCTCTATTTATTACAGTCCATCCTCTAGAAAGGGCTTGACTGGCAAGTCTTAAACACAGATTAACTTGTTTTGCTTTAAAGTAGTTAACCTGTGCTAAGATGAAGAAAAGGCCACAGTCTTGAATATTGAGTTATTTCCATTCTTTATTGCTTGGCAAATCTCTGATTAATTGATTCCCACCATTCTGAGGGGAACTGCTTGAACTACAGAATTCCCTGGTCACACATGCTGTTGAATTGGATGACTTCAAAATCTCTCTTAAGAAATAATCAATCACTTTTTTCCTGACCTTTTTTCCTTGAGCATGTTCATCACATGATACTGGTACTGGCAGAATCTGCTTTTGAACATGTACTGAGTGTATAGCTGATCAATTCTTAGTTCTGCACCAGAAAAATAACTTTCATTGAGTGCAAAATTAATGTGAGCATCGTTATTCAGAAATTGCTTTCACAGCACTGAGATTTTTTTAATTGTATTTTGGTGGTGGTATTGCTGGAAAATTAGCCTTTAACTTAATTGGCAGATGACAGATACACCTTGAAGATAAGTTAGGAATGAACTAATAGCTTGAAAATGGCTGCAAAACAGTCAAATTTTTTCTAAAGGAAGTCAAATAAAATACAATAGTCATTCAAAATTTTCTTTCTTTTCCATCTTGAAAAAGATCAGTGATGATGCCAGTGTAGCATTTATAGGGACTGGGTGATTCCTTCCAAAACCGTGCAGGGCAGGGTAAGTAAATTGTCCGTATTTTATTAAGGATGGAGATTGTCTTAGTGGGGGCAGTTTGATTGTTATGGTGAAATTCTTAGTGAGCTGTCTTGTTCCCCTCTTTTAAATGAACAAGGAGCACCTTTGAAGTCCTGATTAAAATGTCTGTAGCCTTAAGCCATGCAGTTGAGTGTCAGCAGGGGAAAATGAAAGTGGTTTTTTGTAAAGGGGATACCACCGAGCTTAAGCTGAACTAGCCTTGTTTGCAAGTGAAGGATCTGGTGCTGCTTTCAGATTTTAAATCTTTGTTTTGTTTTTGTTTGTTTTGTTTGTTCTTTTTTGTAAGCTTTAATCACTGTTTGTCATTGTCTTAAAGCCAGCTGGTGTCTCTTGTTCATCAACTTTGGTACGATGGTGCTTTGCAAGGATGTATTTATATTATAATGGCCAACATTTGGTCAGCCCTATTCACTCATTCACTAACTTTTTTTTTTTTTTGTAAAATAAAGTGCTTTACTTGTACGGTGTATATAAACCTTGTACAAAAATCCTTTCCAATTATTACTATAAACTGAGTTGTAACAAATAAAATGTTGATTTTTATAATAAAACGAAGAGTGAAAAAGGAGAGGTAGTCTTCATTTTATTTCAACATCTGGAGGACAGATATTTAAAGGTACAAGTCCATGTGCGTCTCTGCTCTCCATGAAAGTCAGAATGTGCTTAGTTTTCCGATGCTGTAGGAAGGCTCTGCAAACACATGCATTTGCAGTGCAACTGGATATGTTTTAAAGCTTAAAGTCTCAATTATTGATCCCTTAGATTGAAGAGATAGGAAAACATAACTTAATTCTTGTGAGTTGCAACCTGTGCCAGGTAGCGAGGTCTTCAGAGACGGCAGAACTGCTGAAATTGTGTTTACCAGGCAGCAAGGGGCAGCAGGCACAGTGAGGAGCACTGGAGTGTTTTCCATCATTTAAAAAAGTATTCCCTGCCTGTCTGAGAAGACCACTTGGAAGTCTGAAAACAATTGAGTTCTTTTGCTTCATTCTCTGTTCTTCCTTGTGCTTGTGCAATGACTGCAAGCTCTGGAATCCTGCTATTCATTTTATATTAGAAGAGAGATAACACACTAGGATTGTGTTTTTAGGTTTGTTGGGATTTTGGGGGGTTGTTAGTTTGTTTTAATCCGACAGTAATGGCAGCACCTCCCTAAGGAGCTGAAAATGCAAAATCACACACTTGTTCCTGTATGAGAACTGCTACATGTGTTTAACTTGTTTTCATGGAAGAGATTTTTTAACTAGCTGAGATCCCTCTCTGCATGGGAACCAAAGCGTGTTTGGTAGAACTACCTAGTCATCTATGGTGGCAGCTAAATCAAACTCTGTTTATAGGAAAGATTGGGAGCTGCTGCCCTGCTCCCACTTGCACCCTTGCTTAGTAGGAAAGGTCTCATGCTTGGGTTACATGACTTGTTGTGACACAGCAGTGATCTTACCCCAGCTTTGCTTTCACAGCAAGATGCCTTTTACATGAGTCCAAGGGGAATGCTTTACAGGAAACAATGAAGTTTGCTTCTCTGAGGGCATGTGAAGAGTGTTGTTTGGATCTGAGGAAGTGGAAGGATTTTATATGGTAAGTGTTTTCTATTTGTTAGTATTGTCAAAATTCTTAGCCCTGTCTCTTTCCCAAGAAACCAATAACCTACCTTAACCTGCAGAGCACTTGGCTAGAGGGAGACATGTGAGACACCCTCCACCAAGCTCTTCCAGCATTGCCTTAAGAAACTTAAGAAAATTGCCTTAAGGAGTGTTTCAAACCACTGATGATCCCTGCTGGTGATTCACTGAATCGAGGGCTACAGGCAGCTCTGGGGAGCTGGGAGCATCCAGCTGTCCCAGGAGAAAAGCCTAGAAGTCTTCACCTCCAGCTCAGGTGCTGGTTTCCAGGCCAGTTGTCCCTCCAGGTAAAGACTGTTGCACATCAAAGTTGAGCAGAGAGGACTGCTGGAGATGGAATGTGGGGAGAGAGGAGAGGTGCAGTCAGGTTGTGGTATTTTTTGCTCTGGGCTCCTTATTCTTCAAAGATGTGCATGGAGGGGAATTAGGTAAGTAGTGCATAAAATAAGATGAATAAAGAAAGCAAGGCATGTGATAGGAAGTGTCCTGGAAGCAAGTGGGTGTAAGAAGAAAGGATAACGTTACAGGTGGCTCTCAGAAGTCACTCAGGAACACAGCAATCACTCCTCAGTATGGTCATAAGAACAACATGTCTGTTTGACATGACAGGGACTCCAAGAGGGATAACCTGGCAAGGGTGGAGGAAAGGATTTTGTGACTTTGCAGATAACACTTGGCTTTCCCCTGCCTCCATTTGATCTTTAAGGCAGGGAAAAAAAGAACCCCTGAAACCAAAGGGTCGAAGCTGGAGAAACCCCAGTGCTGCTGTTCCCTCACCTGGCAGGCAGGGAAGCAGGGAAAGGCAGTGCTTCATGGCTGAGGGGATAACATGATGATAACATGGTGAGACAAACTGTTTTCTACTCTTGGATTTGGCTCACAAGAAGGCAATCATGCCATTTTTGCCTTGAAGGGAAGAGCAGCACAATGGACATCAGCCCTGTATCTTGAAGAGGCAGGAAACGTGTCCGAGTGGGGCACTTCAGAGGCTGTGAGGGATTTCTGGTGGGAACAACCCCTCTCATGCACTGTGTTTTTCAGAGCTCATGAACCAATAGATGCTTTTAAAATACAAATGCATTGGTGTATTTTTCCTAACTTTGTGTCTTTCAGGCGTGCTCTGTTTGCTGTGGGCAGAGCAATTCCTCCCTCGGTGCCACTCTCTTCTTTCCATCCTGCAAAGGTTTTGAGAAACCCCGTGGCTGCAGAATTGCTGTGCGAGTGGCTTAATGTAGGCTGTTGTTCTGAAGAACAAGTTCTAGGGATTCATTATTTGATTGAAGAAAAGCACTTTCAGATGCTTCTAATGAAAAGTTGTTCCACCAGCAGCACTAATAATGAAGGCTGAGATGTATTTCTCTTCTCCTTCCAGTGTGATGGCCACACATCCACTTACGCAGCTGCAACTTGTATAGTGGAGCAGGAAAGACATATTCCTCCAAATTTTGAAAAAGGAAGGGAAGCAATACCAATTGTCTCCTTTACTGGCATCCCTCTGTCTCCCAAAAAGGGCCAAAAAATGCTCAAAAGTCAAAAGTTAGAAGCGTGGGCTCGTCATAAAGCTGGAATCTGAGGGACATTATTTGATGAATGGCACCAGGTAAGGAAGAGTTACAGGTCTGTTTGGCAGCACAGAGCACATAAGAATGGGTAGGAAAGGGAGAGGTGGGTTTTCAGCTGCTTTAGGATACTTGGCTCCTTCTACTACATGGGTACTTTTTTTCTCTTCTCATTTAATGTTTTTATATCATCCTTTAGCTTTAGATGGTCCGAAATGAGGACCAAAAAGACAAGATCATCATGTCCTAATTGTTTCCTTGAGCTAGTTTTATGTTGGTAATAAAACCTATCTCTTTCCACAAATGTAAAAGATGGTGGGCAAAGCACCTGTAGGGCTGAGAGGGCTCGGTGATTCAAATCCATCATTTACTACTGGATTTCTCCAACATTTTTTTCTGTTGTCCCTTGTGCTTTTGGTGTCATTGTGCACAATTAACTGCTGTTGCTGTATGCAGGTACTTCCAGCATGCTGCTGTAAGTCACAAAAAAAGATTGTTTCAGGGAGAAGGATTTGGAGTGGGATTTTTTTGTTTTGTTTTTGCCAAGGTGATACTCTCTTTTGCATAGCTGAATGAAACCACTTTGTATTTGAAGTAATCCCTGCCCAGTTCTATTCCTATTTTGTGGCATGGAAGAGTTGGTGGGAAGTAAAAAAGCACTGCAAGCAAAGATTGTATTAAACATGTCCCTCCCCTGTGTCCAGAGGTACTTTGCTACTTGTGAGTTTAAACATCCTTAGAAGAATTTGAGTTTTACATGCAGCATTAAGAGTGAGAATCTGCTTCTCTCCCTCTGTTACTGCTGCATTGTTATACTCCTTTTATAGTTAATGATTTCTACATTGGTTCCTTCAAGATAGAATAGGTTCAGTGATCTGATGTATCTTTTAATTTTTTTGGTGGGTTTTTAATATATTTATAAATCATATATATTTTTACATACCTAGAAAAGATCAAGATGTTATTTCTAACTACAGATGCCTCCACTGTTTTCATTGCAATTTTTTCAGGAAAAAACCCAGATACTGATTTTTTGGGGTTATGTAGATTTTTATTCCAGAATGGACACAAAGAAGCTGACATCCTTCTTGGGAACAGCTACAGCCAAATACTGAGCTCTGTAATAGCTGTGAAAGCACCAACCTTGACCTGTCCTTGGGCTGCTAGAAAGAGGGACCCCGAGGCCAGAAGGTAATTAGTCGACTTACTTTACAGCTAAGATTCTTGATAATGTCCCTCCTTAATCCTCATGAATAAACTGCACAGTCACATGCACAGGGTTAATACTAAATTTGTTCCTATAGTTTTTTGCAGCTTGCTCTGCTTAAGCCACTACTTGTAGATAAAATGATACCTTCCAAGCCTTTATTTTGGAAAACCCTGGTAGTGGTGAGACGAGCAGGCCATTTAATGCTGGCAATTAGAATGTTTTGCAGGTTTCCCTGCTCCTCTTCCTGAGAGGCCCTGGTGTACATGTCCATGGAGAGGTACCTGTGCATTTTCCTATGCTTTCTCCTGTGGTCTGTCCAAGCAGAAAAGAGGACAGTCTCAACCCATGACTGCCTCCTTGCTTTTCACAATGTAGAAGGTACTAAACAGTGTACAAAATGGGATGCTACAGGCAGTCACCCCGGTCCCCCACATTTAGAGCAAAATATGAATCTTAAAACGTTTTTCAAAAGCAGAAGGTAAAAAGAAAACTTAGCCTTCAAAGTGACTGTGAGTCACTCCCCTTCAAAGCATTTCCATGGGTTTCTTGAATTTTCTTTCCAGCGTGTATTCCAAGCGGTTTTGTGGGGATGATAAATTCTTCCTGTCTCACATTTAATTTTGGTCCATCAAACTGGCTCTCATTTTGGTTTCTATTCTGGCACTAAAGGCTAATTTGTGTTCTTTAATTGAATGCAGGCACTGCATCTAATGTGACAGGCACTACCCACTCCAGAATGGGATACTGTCTTTCCTGACTCTTACTTGCCTTAATTAAAAGCAGGGGGCTGACCTCAGCCCTGAACTCTGCCCTTGCTAATGCTTTTACACATCGCTCCGTGCTAAGGCTCAACAGAGCACATGCGAGCGCCTGCTTTGCCAGCATGGCTTGTTTGTTACAGATTTAAGGGCAGGTCTCACTTAATTGGAGGGAGGTTCCTTTTTGCATAGGCAGGGCTGGCCTGGCCCACATCGCTCTTCTCCTATGGGGAGGGAGCAGCTGCATGGGGTGGTACCAGTGGGCAAAGACATAGATACAGGAGCAGAGCTGAGCCAAGCCATTGTACCTATGGGCTCCTGCCTCTGGTTTCTGTTCTCTTCCTTCCAGACGGACAGAAATCCATTTTCAGGGAGGACCTAGGATCTAATAGATATTCTTAGGTTGAGTAGATATCCAGCTTTGGTTTCAGGCTTGGAGTCAGGTGTTTAAACTTTTAACGTCTGGAGGTTTTTAACTTGTGGCCTCTCATGACTAAACGTAGGACTTTGCTGTGTGTGTTAAGGTCATCACTTAAACCTGCACAGGACCTCTCGTGGTCAGCAACTCTCACTTAGGTTACTCTGTGAACTGGGAGGGTACAGCAGTAGTTACCCTGGACTGGCCACAGGGAATGTGTAACAAATCACATCCTACCCCAAACTGAGACAGCTGGATGCAAACCAGGAGGCAGCAGGGGCTTGAAGGGGTGGTCTCTGCACAACAAGTAAAAGAAGTGGGACAGGGTATGTAGAGGTGGTGGTGGATGCTCCCTGCTCCTGTGGAAAGTGCTGAGCTTTTCTTGTGTGAGCACCAGCTTGGGAAAAAACACACAGAAATCATGTGTGCATACAATGTGTTTGTGCACTGTGCATTTGTTGTAATCATATCTACAGAGAAGCGTCTGGCTTAGCCTCCAGCTCTGAGAGAGCCGTGGTTCTGTTACAAGCCTTTGCTCTCGCACTTCTGCAGAGGAAGTAACCAAGTGACCTGCATTTATCTGAAAGGATCAAATTCAGAAGGCAAACATGACGCCCAACCTCCACACCACCACCTGAGGGAGGGGTTAATCTGTCAGCGTTTTCCTGGGAGAGTTTGAGGTGCTCGCTCGGGGCTTTTTGGTGCTGGAGTCGGCAAGGCAAAGCACAAGACACGGCTGCCAGAGCCACGGCTTTCGAGACCTGGTCAGTCACAAGGTCACCTTTACCTTTTCTCTGCTGCTTAGTGTGATGATAATGCCTGAGGCAGTTCATGAATCCCATGCCACACAGAAAATTTTTGTGACCCAGGTGCTCACAGGAAGGCATATTTCTCAAGAGACTGTCATACGAGTTCGATGAAAGAAAAAACCCCAAGCCAGCTGAAGCAAGGCACACAGCTAACTTGAAATACACAGTGTGCATGTACTTTTCCTGTATCCCAGTACAATTCATACCCCTTCCTCTGACTGATCCTACAGCCTTGACCAACCAAAAGATTTTAATTCCACTACACTGAATATTTAGGCACCACTGGCACCAAAAAAGCCTTCCTTCAGTCCTTGCTTATTAAAAATAGTCCCATACTTGCCTGCATTTCTGCCACCAGACATGAGAAAAGATCTCATTTTGAGCAGTGATGAGGTCCTCAGTACAGGCTGTCCTCTTGCCTGTGTAGCAAACAGGACCAATCTAGTTGATGCTTTCATGAATATATAATTCCAGGTTGTGGGGAGCAGGAAGAGTAACACTGGTGGAATTATCCAAGTAGTATTACACCACCAGGGCTGAGAGCAGCTAGCTGGCATGCAAGAGAATCTGGGTTCAGATCTCAAGGGAAGATAACGTAAGCATAACCCAAAGTTTCTATTGCAGTGCTGTATGTAGTTAATATTTAAAGCAGAACCACTGCAATGGCAAACAGAAAGTTCCACTTTGGGCTTTTAACTTCCAAAAACTAAAGTCCAGTCTTCCTCCAGCACCCAGTGGTGAATGTGGTTGGTTTGGCTTCCCTTTTATCATGCTAGATTTGGCTGGGAAGCATCTGAGCTCCACCTTGCAGTGCCCCAGCTGTGAACTTTTAACCCTGAACTTGTTCCAGATGTGAACCTGTACAGCAGACGAGCCATAGGCAGTAAATCCGCTTTCAAACGACAGTGTCTGAACTCAGGGGAGTGGAGCTGTTCCCCTCAATGCCTTGCTGCAATTCACTTTCTGTGCCCCTGCTGCTTTTCTATCTACTCAAATGTGTGTGTTGGTAGGAGCAGCACACCTGCTCACCTGTGAGAAGGAGAAGCAGCTTAAAAAGGAGAGGAAGACCATCAGATGCTGTGACAAGAACCAAGGTTGCCTTCTATGACTCATCAGCCTATTTTGGACAAATACTGGGGTTACCGGCATTTCCTGAGAGCTGAAGCAAAGGTCAGTAACAGACAAGTAAAATGTTTGGGTTTGGCTGAAGAATGTTTTCAACTATTTCTGCCTCCTGCTTCCTCACTGGAGCAAGGAACCCTGTGGCCATAAGCTGGGACAGAGCTCCTTTGTGTAATATGGGGAGTGAGATCTTCCTATCTGATGGTTTAGCTGCTCTAGGGAATGGCAGCTGGGACATGTCCCCCTTGTTCCTTGGAGCCCTCGCTCTGGGAGGGTGGGTCTGCAGCACAGGCTGCCCCAGTGGATTGGCTCCCTTTAGCACAGCTCAGAAGTCAGCTGCAGAACTCATCTGGCACCCTTCAAAAATAAATCCCAGTGTCACCTGCACAGGGCTAAACTCTGTTTTTGCAACCCTAACACACAGTGAAATGAGCACGTTTTAAACTTAAACTTGCTGGTACAATAAATAGTGTGATGCTGACCTAGGTGGCATGCAACAATAAAAATCCCAACTGACACTTATTGTTTTAACAGTAAACCTTTCTACCTTTTACAGTAACAACCTAAATTGGCACCAGAGAATCCTACAAGTAAACACAAAGATATATTGTAAGAGATTAACATTAAATGAAAGCATGGCCAGCCACTCTTCCTAACAGCTTCCCTTTCAGCTTCCATATGCATCAAAACCTATGAATTTGTCAGCTGCTGATTTAATACAGAATTAAAAAGAGGAAGAGTAGTTGCACCTATAGTGGGGCTTTGTTAATTCATAACAAGTAGCAGCAGTTGCAAGAGCTCAGTGACTTGCTCAGTCAGCCTTGCTCTTAGAAGAAACCAAAGCCTTCATTCCAGCAAAGAGGTTACCACAGATCCCTGTCATAAAAAGAGGAAATTGATCTTAAAATTTACCTTGAGCAGACAACAAATGTAATAATGACTAAACAAGAAGCAGCTCACTTGCTGGCCCCTAGTACTACTGAAAAAAACCTCTTTTTAACAACCCAGAGAAAAATAAAATCCAGCTCAGTATCTTTTCTTTGATGTCTGATTTTCACATTCCCATTCAAGATGGTCTGTTTTGCTGTTGGCTCTGCTCTTGACGTGGAATGGGTCACAAAGTACAAAACTGAGGGTAAGAGTCAAGTGTGGGCTTAGGGCTGCTAAACCTTCAGCTGAAACCCACACTCACAAAGACAGAATTTGCACTTGGCTAAAAAGCAGACTGTTATTCAAGCAAACAAAACCAAAAAAAAGTGACTTCCCTGAGCGAGTGCCTAACTAATGGCAAACTGGTGTGTGCCAGCAAACCAAATCTAGTCTTAGTGTAATGAAAATGAAGTCAGATACAATTCTTCAAAGCCAAAATCTAACTGACAGAACTGCTTTAGACACCAATCAAATGTATAATTAACCAGCAGCCTCCAATGTGAGGGAGGATGCAATGCCTCTCTCCTGGTTCTGGCCCAGTGGGAGGGGGCATGGCCAAGACTGTTATTGCATACCGCCTTAGGTCATTGCCAGGGGCAAAGAAAAGGGACTCTGGCTTCCAAGTAGAAGGGCATTCCTTTCGAGTTGGGAAAATGTGGCTGCATCAGGTTGGGCTCTGCAGTGAGCATTTTTGCATGTGAATCCTCCTCTTTTTTTGTACACTTTTGGTTTTAATATTGTTGCTGTTACTGTTAGTTTTCTTATCTCATTGCTCTTCCCAGTGAATTGTTCTTATCTCCACCTGTGATCTTTGCCTTTGTGCCTCCAATTCTTCTCTCTGGCCACCCCGGGAGTGGGGCAATTGTCTTTTGCACTTCTTTGCAAAGCTGTATGATGATATGAAAAAATTCAACCACAAAAACTTTCTGCCTTTAGCTAAACTGTAACAGAGAGGGAGTGAGCAGCAGCAGCATAGTTTGGGAAATTCTGGTGGGAGAACTAAACTGGGGAGTACCATTCCTAAACCATGACAACCTCACAATTCTTTTTCCTGTGGGAAAAAAAATTATTTTCTTCTATGTTGCAGCAAGAGACAGAAGAATAACCACATGTTGAATTTCTGAGGAAGTTCTTGCTTCTCCCTCATCCTCATTTAGTGACATCTGATGTGACCAGAAAGAGTTGATGTTCTTAGAACTAAGGCAATCTTATCTTTAATCTAGAGATTTATCAAGTATTTCCCAACTCCTTTGAAGAAGGGAAACAAAGGTAACTTGCTTCCACCTTCTCCATCTTTTGTTTCACACATACATGTGCAAACACGGTTTGCTATGCAAAAGTTGAAAGTTTCAGGTTTATTAGAGAAATACCTGTTTTTTGATAGCATTGCATAATTTACATATCCAGTTGAAATACTTTTTATCACTTTCATTCAAATTCGTGGGTTTTTTATAACTTCTTTTTTCAGTCTTTGTAGTCAACTTTATAAGCACCTATAATGGAAGGCTAATAGGTTGGACTCAATGATCTCAGTGATCTTTTCCAACCTTGTTAATTCTGTGATTCTGTGTGTGATTCCATGGTATCTTACTGAGAGGCAGAAAGCCTGTTCAGGAAACATTACCTCTTTGTACTGGGAAGTCACAGAAGCAATGCTTTTTTTACAGCTTCACCAGCTGCGAGTTCTTTCTTTCTCTACTGGGGATTTGCAAGAGATGGAAATCCAAAAGTCATTACTAAATGGGCCACAAACCAAGCTGCAAAATCTTGAATAGTATCACTGGCACCTGGCTCTACTCTAAATGCTGCACTGTTATTCCTTGCCCTGCCTCACATACAGGTTCAAGAACTCATTTTCAGTGGCTGAAAGGCCAGTTCATTTTATGAAGAAATCCTACAGATCATGCAGTCCTCCTTTTGAATAAAGAAAACTGACAGAATAGGATAAGTTTTACATTTCTTGGACTCCAAAGCTCTCAGAATGTTTGTATCTTCCCCAGTAATGGAAAAAATAATGCTGTAGAAGTCAACATCTATTGTGCTGTGCTTTGAAGGGATTTAAAGCAGAAGAGTCTGAATTAAAAGCATCTGCGAGAATATCATGTCTGTTTTTCAAGGGGAATGGGGAAGGCACTGGAGTAAAAAAGCTCTCATTAACATTACTCAGGCCCTTTCAGAAGTATAAAATGGCATCAATACTTTGGAGAATCTAATCAGAGAATGCAATGTTTGTGGGAATGGAGGTGGGGTGTCACAACTGATTGCAGCGTGTAGGTATGTGTTCTAACAAGGGACTGTGGAATTGATGACAGATGTAACCACAATGAACCACTCAAATCTGGCAGTGCTTTTCTCACCTGATTAATGGTTGATTAGAGTTCAGTGGTTCTTGATTGCACACTTTGATTTTTACCTCCAGTTTGCACTTCAACGTCCATCCATGAGAGTAGTGGAAAGCATCTCTACTAAAACCACTATGTGTGGGTCTGAATGCCTAGGGGTGTTGAAGTGGCCTTCAATAGCCACTGAAGAACACTTCTACATCACTACTGACTTTCAGAAAGTGCAGTTGTACCCATCAAAGTTAACCATGCAAAACTCCAGCCTTCCATGGAAAAAATAAAAATACACAGCCACTAATCATTCTGGCATCAGATTGTGGTGAAGTCCTGCCTGTTCCTTAATTGAGGGTTCCTGCACCCCGAAGAATTAATTCAGTCATGATTCCTCTACTTCTTCCTGATACAGTAGAGACAAAGCCTCCTCATGCAACAGAAAGAAATCCTTAAAATTTTAAATCAATCATCCTAACTTCAGCTCTGCTGAGGTCAGGCAGCAGGTTTGTCAACAGGATTTCCTGACTTCACATGCTTTCCATTCCACTTGGACACAGGCTGTATAGAGGCTGAATGTTTCCATTCATTTCATGAGCCATGGAAGGACTAGGATCTCCAATGCAGGGGCCTCCTAGCACCTGCTCAGCACCACAGCTGGCAAAAAAAGCACCTTGCACAACTGATTCTGAAAGAAGGATATCCAGATAAATAGTTGTCTTTGTGTACAAGGAAAATGGAAGCACAGCACACCGTAAAGGCAGACCCTGATTGAACCACTATACTGTTTCCAGAGCCTGCCAGCAGGACATTTCTAGGAAGAAGTATAGATTGGGTAAGAATTGAAGTTTCTTGGTACGTCTCCCAGCCTTCAATGATATTGTTGGACGAACTTTCTGTGCCAAGAATGGTCTTTTATACTTAAAACCCCTCCATGAATTATAGTCCTATTGATTTTTGACCCTCTGTAAACGAAAAGCTTGCTGTGTCAAAGAACATGCAGTTTGTTTTGGTGGCCCTTGTTGGTCCTAGGGAAGTGTGCTGCTCCAAGGTGCCTTAGGCTGTCCACAGATCAAGGGAGGCAAAACACATATCCAGCCACCTGCTCCTGAATCCACAGCTTGAAGCGTTCTGTGAGGTACTTCAATCCAAAGCCCCAAACCAGGTTCATAGGATGGTTTTCCACAGTGTTAAGTCTGGTGACAACTTCCATTGTAAAGGGAAGTTTCATGCATTGTACTTGGTCTCCTGGATCACTTGTTGAATTTGCTGAAGTATCCTCCAAGAACAAATCAGTGATCCTCTCAAATAAAGGTGTAGGATATGTCTCTAAAATCATAATACAAAACCCTGTCCTTTTCGATCTGAGAGTAAGTATAGTGGTTCATTAAACTGAGCCACTTTTGTTGGATTTGCAATGTAGTCTAATTGTGATGTTGAATGCAAAAGGTGACAGACCCCACCCTCCACCTCATTGCAAAGCTGCTCTTTCAGACTCTGGAGGTAGCTCTGATCTTTTTCCTTGGGAAAAAAAAAAAACCAACAACAAAACAAAAAACCCTAGATTTTTTTGCATTTGAAGGAGAGAGAGAGAGAAAGCAAAGCAGGTGTGACACTGATACTGAGACCTGCAGGTGAGGAGACATGGGAATACAGAAGCAGTGGTTAGATGACAGTAAAGGCAAAGATCCCAACAAAGAATTCTGTTAGTCCTCTGATCTCAAGGAAGATTTCAGGATGAACAGGGAAGGTTTCAGAGAACCCTAAATGTGGAAAGAGAAGTTCAGGATAAGGACAGAGTGTGCTAGACTACAAAACATTCCCACCCAAAGGAACTGTAATCTCTCATGTTTGTCTGTGCAGCTCCAGAAAAGAAGAAGAGTTAACTTTTCTTCTATTTTGTTCCCCAACTGTCTTAATAATAAAACTATTTCTTGTATTATCTTTTCTTCAGCTGTTAAAGAAAATAGTAACAAATATCAGTCTTCTAGTAGGATTCAGATGCCAAACTATGGCCAAACCCTTTGTGTCACTTAATCAAGAGAACAGCTGCCAGTTTGTGGCAAATTCGGAGCTGTGTACCCAGGCTTTAAGCTGAAGTTCACTGTTCTAGTCTGCGTGGAGTAAGCAATGCTATTTCTCCATCTGCCCAACGTTTTACTCCAGTTAAGAATCTGGGAAAAAGAAGGGGCTTTTACATCCCCACTGCCTGTCCTTTTGGCTTTGAAGTATGTCTGATAATAAGCCAGAACAAAAAAGCAGCTACCATACACCCATGAAAACAGACTTAAATTTAGGAAGGAAAAATACCCTCATCATTATGAATTACACCTTCTGCAACTCATTAGAATAAACTCTGAGTCTGCAGACTGAATAAAATGCAATTATGGCAGGATCCCTCTTGAAATTGGAACTCCCTAGGAAACTTGCATGTCATGGAACACAAGAAGCTCTGATTTTAACAGAGATTGTTGGGCAGTGTTGTCCCATCGCTGGAGATGGATTGACCAAGACATTATTGGCTCAATGACTGGTCTTTGTTTTTAGAGCTTGTATTACTCTGCCCCAGCTCTGCCACTTGTGCCACTGCTCTGTCACCTTACCAGTGATCTGCCTTCATCTTCCCTTTCAAGTCACACCTCCTTGGATTTTTAAGAATGGTCCCTTTAATTGCAGTAGCAGGCAAGACTTGTTAGAGGACAGCAAGAGCAGTCTCTGAGCAAGAACCAGCAAACCAAACTTCCTTCTTCACAGCAATTTACTACAGAAGTCCTGAGTGCTTCTAGACAAAATGCCTCAGGGTGCAATCCCAACCTGATGTACTGCGTGTGAGTATGAAATTCTTCACCCTTATTTTCTTTGCCCTCACTTTCATCAGTGAGGTCACCATTGCCTTGTTTTCTGAAGAAAGCCCTCAGACCTGACTGGCACATCTGGAGGAGATTCTTGTGGTGTGGAACTAACAAGCAATGAGTCTTTTCCTGGAATTAATTCAGGGATTTACTCATTTATGTGCACCCTAAGATGGAAGTGCCCAGAGGATACCAAGAGATACATTTCCCCCTGATGGGGCTTTGCTGTTGCTTGAGATCAGCTGGTAATAATTTAGGGAGAGGAGTAATGAAGTGCAATCCCTCTTTTGTGTGTGAGCAGCAGCTCATTATACAGAGGCCGTACAGAAGCAAGTGTGAGTCTTGCTCACTAACATACATCCTTGCAAGCCAGAAGCAGACCATGTATTGTGAAACATGAGAGTTCTACTCTACAGGACTGTGAATCTTAGACCTTAGTTGCACGATCAGTTCATCTGTAAGGCCAGATTCAGAAAAAATGGTGTGTTTTGAATGCTTTCCTTGTTCTCACAGCATAATCCTGAGCCAAGGAGAAGCCAGCTTCACCTCAGAGGCACTTCTGGCACAAAGCTTCTCATTTTGTTGATACTGTTGTAATAAGCAGAGATGAATGTTGGAAGAACTCAGCAACCAGACTGGCTTTATCCATCTTGTGAAATTACCCTGGTCAGGACTCTCACTGGCTGAAGGAATTGGTCAGGGGGGGAATGCCAACAGGGATTCTGGTGGAGCAAAGACAGCAGGAGGAATTGTTGCAGGGTTTGTTTCATCTAAAAGGTGCCCTTCTTTGCAATTTACCTCACAGTGCTTGGTTTCCCCACCATCACTGCCAAGTGGCAGCTCCTATCAGACACTGAGAGGCACAGCAGCAGCCTGACCCATAACACCTGTAAAATTCATGTGCTGAGTTTATTGTGTGGGCAGCAGGCATTAATGCAGCCAATAAAAAATGTATTGCAAGGCTGGTAAATCATCCTTGAGATATTTTCATTCCCTTATCTGCCAGCAGACCTTGTTAGAGAGCTGCTGAACTTCTGGGAAGGGGTTTGGGCCGTTCATGACTTTGGAAACATAATATTAGACAATAAGTTTTAAATTGAACAGGCCTTCGGTTTAGATGGGTAATCCCCCAGAGCACAACTCTAGAATGGCCTGGTCAAGCTTGCAGTTCAGCTGCTGCCAGAAAGCTGAAGGATTGTGTGCCCTTTATTTAATCCTAGCTAAATAGGGCACAACATAATTAGTGAATACAGAGTTCCCCTAGGCTGACAAGGAAAACATCTCTAGCAGCAACAGATTGTACATGAGAACTGTTGTGAAACAGAGAGAACACATGTTATATAAAAAGGTCTAGGCTGATATGGGTCTTTCAGAAGAGAAGTTGTCTGCTAATCTGCAGCTGTTCAGAAACATTTCCCACATTCAAAGCTGAGAGGCTGCCAAAGACTCAGCCTCCAGGAGAGAAGAGATGCACTACTTGGTTTTCAGCATCAGCATAAGGGGTAAGTAGACTAAATTAGCCATCACTGTGCAGCAAAGATCTGCTAGCAAAAAGAGAGTAAGAGATCTGCTTACGGATGATTTCAGGGCAGCATGTCACCTGCTGAACCACCCCCACCATTTTCTTAGTTGGATTAGAGCTCTAAAATCCCAGGGTAGCTCCTTCCTTTTTTGATACCACAGCTAGACCTGAAAATACATTGTTTAGTATCTAAATTAATAATAAATACAGCCATTTAATTCATACACAACTTCAATTCAGAGAAACTTTTTCTGGATTATAGACAGCCAAGCATTTTTCAAAAGAAACCAAGCTCAGAGAAGAAAAGGTTTTTTATTACCTTACAAGTCTATTGCACCAGCAACCCTGAGTGCCTGCTTAATCTCAATTATTTCTTCCCCTCTTCCAGTGGCTAGACTTGTCCTGCTAAAGCCAGCCTTGCAAGAACAGCACTTCCCCTATCAGCACAGAAGTTCACTTCTTTTATTTAACATTTTCAATCTTTCATCAGTATAGTTCATAAGCTTTCACTTAGAAGAGCACTGCACTTGCAATGAAAAAACCCCATGTCTGCTGTACTTCCTTATGAGAACAACATTCAAACAACTCAGTTTGCTTATTGTTGTGGTTTAGGAATGACAGTCCCCAGTTCAGTGCTTCCATTGAGACTCTTCAAACCATGCTGCCACTCTCTCATTCCCCTTCCTGTGGGATGGAGAGGAGAATTGGATGCACATAGGTAATGATCACGGGTTGAGGTAAGAACAATTTACTGGAAACAGCAGTGGGATAAGAAACCCAAGAGTAACAGCAACAATATTATTAACCAAAGTGTACGAAAGATAGAGAGTGATTCACGTGCACTTGCAGAGCCTTCCAACCCCTCTTTTTCTCCATGGTACAGGTCAAATCAAATGGTCATTTTGACAAAAGAAAGTTTTTTAAGCATTTTGAAAAGGGTGATAACTCTTCTCCTATAAACAGCCATAAACTGGTCTATATTTTTTCATATGACGTTGGTTTGGGGTTTTTTCCCAAATTCATGCTAAACATTAACTAAAGATTAGTAAAATGACATGGTAATGCTCTTGTAGCTTGCAGACCAAAATGACAATTTCATTACCTGTGTAACTAACACCAAACACATGTTCATTTTAAGAGGGATTTTCAGCATGCCAGTAATCTTCCATGTCCAAAATAAGCTTGTACACAAAATTGCAATCTAGGAGAGGCCTGGTGCACATGAAACAGCTGAATAGGGGAAACACTTCTATTTATCTGTGACAGAGAAATAGTTTATGGAGATACAGAGAGATGCCTTCTCAGGAGCAAAAGCACTTGAGGCTTCACCTTCATTTGAAGAGGTTTCATGGGTAAGACCTTTCCTGCAAAGAGAGGAATTTACTAGTAGAAACAGAAATATCAGCAGAGCCAACTTTTGATTTTCCAGGGAATAGCAGCTTGGAGTTCACATATACACTGTAGGCTTAAAGAAGTCTTTTTGTTCATGTTCACTGAAGCTTCCTATTTCTTTCCTGCTTTCGTGGAGCAAGCTGACCTGACAGCAATAATAGCAGATGGAAAGCTTGTGTACTAAGGATTATTAATGATTCATGATGCCCTGGACTCCAAAAACTTCAATTTTCATTTCCTTTTGAAATATACCCCGTATCTTGATGCAATACTAGATAGGGTGGAGGAGGGGGGAGGAGGGAAGTGGTATTTGAGGCCCTGTAAAGGGAAGAGCAGCCTGATGAAAATGGTAACAAAACTCTGAAACAACCACAGCTTTAAAAGTGAAGTTTTGTGTTTTATAGTACCAGTCAGAAAGAGAGAGGACTGAGCAAAAACAAACTGTCAACTCTGCCCATTTTATCTATTCTATCCCTATAGAAATAATTGCCTTGTTGTTCTGTGTTATATCATGAGAAAACAGGCAAAAATTGGCTATTTTCCACTTGGCACTTGTGTTGACCTTATAACCAGAGCTGTATTTATAGCCTTGCATAATGAAGCCAAACTTTGATTGGATTTGTCGGAGCAGCGTCACTACTCACGGAGCAATAACCTCCTCTGACATACCCAAGCCACTACTTCCCTGAGTTTCTGCCATTTCACACCTCAGCATATACCCTGGAGAGCAGCCATTCTGGCCATAATTTTAAATTCAAAATCAAATCAAAACAGCTGGATTCTTTTAAATCCCTGGTGGTATTTAGGAAATAGTGTGGCAGTCCATGTCAGCAAATTGTCAGCCCTGGCTGCATGCAGGAAAAGCCATAGCCAAACTTCTTCCTTGTCTGGAGCTGTGAGTTCCTAAAGTCTCTGGGTGGAGAGACCTGACTTTGTCCATTACAGAGCAATATTAGGAACAGAGATATTTCTAAATGTGTTACAGGCAGCCTGGGGGGATATGGGTATAAGGGAAGGTGTGCTGGGACCAGGATTGCTCCTTTCATTTTATGAGTTTCTCTTTCAAACAGAGGTGGAAACGATCCCAGAAGAAACAAGATGGATGTAAAGGGGAAACTCTCATAGAGATGATACAACATATTTTTTAATGTCCTTTCATTATTTTTGCTTCATTGTGCTTGTCCATTTTCCTCCCACTGCTTTGTCTCTCAAGGAAAATTTATATCAATAGCCTTTCCTGAAAGGATAGAAGAGTAAATGTTTTGAATGATGTCAGTATAATTCCCCACTTTACAGGACATTCACATTTGGTTTATCTTCTGCTTCTCCGTCTCTTCATGATGTTTCTCACCTTAAGACAAAAACTAGGTTTTCTATCTTGCTTACATGATGGATTTTAATTTCCTGGAAAACCCTCTTCTTACCTTTTTTGTTGCCATCTATCTTGTCTAAATCCTCCAGCCCAATTTTAATTGTCTCATTTATCTTTAGCCAACCCAACCAAACACTTGATTTTGACTTATGCATTTTCCAAAGGAGATAAGCTGCTTTAAGAGTTTTAGGGGGTTTTTCCCATTTCCCACCTTGGGCAAATTTAGGTCAGTCATAAAGTAGTTTTGATTTTGTTTCTACTTAGACTTGCACAGTCTGTAAAAAGGACACTTAAAGCCATTGTTTCCACTGACTTTCAGAGTGCTTGTGAGGGTTGATTTTTATGATATATATTAAGCCAAAGGTAGGAGGAGATTGTTATCTCTGCTGAGAGGAGGTAGTTGTTTCCAGGAGAGAAAAATAAAAAGAGGAAAAAACCTTTTTTTAAAGAGATCGAAAAGCTTGGGGTTTGCTTTTGTTCCGCACCAGAAACAATTTAAGCGTTTGTCCATTCTGAATTTAATTCGTTCTTGCCTTATAAGTTAGAAATGACAGAGGAAGAGGTGACCAGGTCATCCCGTCTGAAGGAGCTTTTTCTGACTGTGAAGTCTAGTAACTGGCTCCTTCTACCAAAGGACAGAAGAGAAAAAGACCGAAGACTCATCGAACAAGGCAGATGAACCTACTCCAGGCCCCAGCCGAGCTTCAGAGAAGAGCCGTGTAACACCTGGGAGGCTCCCAGGTTTTGGGAGTGCGGGGGCTTCCAAACGCCTGCAGAAGCTGGGCATAGTAGGGACCGACCCCAGGTGGGGCAGAGGCTCCTCCATCATCTGCTAACAAATGCCAGCGTCTCCTTTCATGCTGCCACGGGCTTTCTGGCTGCTCAGCTCTGGCTCTGGAGGGACGGGATGCTCGGCTTACGGCGTGGAAGTGGCGACAGCGGAGGCGGCTGCCCTCGCCAGCCCGGCCCCTGGGAATGCCAAGGTAGGAACAGTGGAACCATCCCCGTCTCCTGCCCGGGCCCCGATGGGGAAAAGGCGTCGGGCAGCGACACCCGGTGGGAGAAGCGCCTCCACAACCTGGGAGAGCTGCTCTTACAGGAGCGAACGGTGTTACGGGGGGAGCGGCTCATGATGGAGAACGACGCAGCGAAAAGGGATTTGGCTCCTCTGCCTGAGATCCCCCCGCTGATCTTTGCGTGAACAAAACACGGGCTGAGCTCTGAGAAGGCTGGGGCACCAAAATCCACCTGAGTGTCACTCCTGCCACATATAACTGTGTCAAACCAGAAATGAGGTGTGGAAAGGGAGACCATGCAAAGGTATGCTGGGCATTAAAGTGTGTTTCTGAGCAGTGCTTGGTTTAAAAGAAAAATAGCTTTGAAGTTACGAAATGATGCAGCTTTTCCAAAAGAGTTTTGTCTCTTCTTACTGTGTATTGCAGTGGAGTGAATGGTGGGGCACAGTGAGGTTGGGGGTCAAAGAGGTACTGCTGGCCTCCTCTTTTAACACTTCAGCTTCCCCCACTCCTCCACAGGCTTCAGAACTGATGCTCTGGGCCAGCTCTGACACGGTGTGACTGGGTGATGCCAGGGAAAGAGCCATGGTAGGGGCCTTTGCTGGGAGCCTCCCTGCTGTGCTTAGGGCTTACATCTCACTCAGTTCAGGCCCTCAACCTTTTTTCTGGAGCTCTACCTATGCCTGGCCACGTGCCTGCCAATCCAGCCCCTGACCCTCGCAGCAGATGCCCCTGGGAATTGTGTGACTCTTGGCTGTGCTTGGTTAGGGGCAGCAAACCAGCTTTCTTGCCTTGCACAGGGTACCATGGGGCTGCCCTGTGCCCGTGAGGATGCTGATCTGGGCTGTTTGCTCTCACCTTCAGCTCCTAGCTCCCTTTTCCATGTGAAGCAGCCTGATCTGGTGGTGCCCAGGTTCTCTAGAACTTCAAGTGGTGCCATGAGGCTGCCAGTAGAAAAGTAATTCTGCATTTCTTTTGGTACAATGAGTGGGGAAAATCAGTGTCCTTTTATTTTTTTCTTGTAATTTACAGTCACTTCTAGACTTTTTCCTGACTGGCAGCTCAGCACAGTTCAGGTGCTATAGGGTAAAGACACTCTTTCCAGTCTCCTGCTGTCCTGCCCTTAAATTGGTTTGGTTTAGGATGCTGTAGGCCAGGGGTCTCAAACTTTTTAAACAGGGGGCCGGTTCCCTGTCCCTCAGACACTGTCGGGGGCCGGACTATGGTTTGGAAAAAAATGAACAAATTCCTATGCACACTGCACGTATTTTATTTGTAGTAGTGCACAAAAAACAGGAAAAAGAATGCAATATTTAAAATGAAGAACAATTGTAATCAACAAAAATAATATTTCAATGTGAACTATGGGCCTGCTTTTGGCTAGTGAGATGGTCAGTTCCATATTTGTCACTGCTAGTCATAGCAAGTGATGCCAGTGTTCTTCAGTTAGTCTGGATCTGATTGGAGAGTTCATATGTTTCATTCAGGAAAAAGTCT
>VXBA01003536.1:12164-26605 GCA_013399895.1 Serilophus lunatus
GGGGGAGAACCTTTCACTGTGTTGTTGTTTTTTTCAGAGATTCCAGAAGAAAGAGAAAGTGGCTCTTCCTTTTCCACTGCCTCTCTGTGGCCAGTTTGGCTGGCCTTTGAAAGCAGTTCCCTTATTCCTTTTTTCTTGGTTTTCCTTTTTGTGGTTTTGCTGGGTGCTTGTTTTTTTTGTGTTGAGTCTGGGGTTCCCTAAACTGTGTTTTCTTTGAGCTCCAGACAAATAAAGTGTTTCGCTGTTGTCACATTCTGTCATTCTTCTCGTCATTACTAAGAGTGCCCCCTAGTTAATATTGTGGTGCTTAAACCACCACACACTCTTTTTAGGTAAGCATTAAAACACTGAGAACATCAATAAAAATAAAATAGTTTTGCTCTATAAGTAAAAACATTGAAATGAGTGACAGGGTTTTGGTTTGTTGTTTTGGTTTTTTGTTTGTTTGTTTGTTTTTAATTTTTATAGAGCACAAATTTGATTTTGAGAAATACCTATTGGTTGGAGCACTACTAAATGTGGAGTAATTCCAGTAACATTTGAGTGCTGGTATAAGCTGTAGGGAAGAACACAGTTAGTGAATTACAATAAAGGAAAAGTTGACTGCTGTGAAAATTATTTTAGTATGTTTTCAGAATACCTTTTCTATTAAGTACTGTTTCTTACACCCCGTCTTTCATTCTAATTAATCATTCAATCTGTCAAAATATTTATGCAGACCACTTCATCTTCCTTTGCAATCTAAATAACTAAAATTTCACCAAAAGGATCTATTTTTTCAGGGACTCATATACAGATGTGAATATGAATAAGTGACATGGAAAGAATTAAATGCTATGCAAACTGGAAAATACCAGAATGAGTTTGTGACTGTATAATTTAAAAACAACAGCAAATAGGAATATTTTCTGTCTAGGCAAAACATGCATTAGCTGAGATAACATTTTCTAGCAGTTTCCTCCTAGTGATGCCATTGAGAAAGGTTGGGACAAATCCTTTTCAAATAAATTACATGAGATTTTTTTTTCCCCACTTTAAAAATCTTATTCTGTCAAATATGAATAAGTAATGTTTTGAACTATGGATAGTAGAAATTCTGCACAACTGCATTTCTTTTCAATAAATTTGATACTTAATTCTCCTGTAAGTCTCCTACTAAAAAAAAAAAGGCTTGAGTTGTTCTCAGTGTATGATGTCCATGTATTCCTTCGACATGAGTTTGCCTTTCAAACTTTTATCTACATCAACAAACTCATTTCTAGAAGGTTCTTAGAAGAAGCAACTATGTTTCCAGGCACCTGGGGAAAAAAGATTTTAAAATATCACAAGTCTATTTGTTTTGTAGCAAAGGCCATGTAAAATGACTAGTTCTTCAATGAATGTTTGAAATTTTTATAATTTTAATTTCTTCAAACTTAAACCAACATTCTCAGATCATACCTAATAGTTCAAACATTTCATGGAGAGGAAAAGAGCAGTGTCTTCACAGCTGAGTGGGGATAGCTGCACACACAAAGTTTTTGTGCAGTGGTCTAAAACTGAAGAATAGCATTGGCATAGTGTTCAGTGTAAACTAGCATATCTGTCCTATTAGTGAGGCTTATTAGCTCAAGCTTAATACTGTTCTCCTGGCTCAGACCTCAGTCACAGTGGACACATATCTTCTGCATTCAGACATGTGTATTTATCCTCAGGCAGTGTGACCTAAACACTGGATTCGTAGCACTGGGATTTCATATTTCTGTTTTTAGAAGGAAATCAGACTTCGCTCTTCAGATAAGATTTCTATAACATTTATGTTTAGCCAAGCCAAAGAAAATGTCTTCTCCATCACTGGAATTCAAGTCATGTCACATGTTAGTTACTTAAAAACTACATACATAAGTGGTAGTTATTGTAATTTTTGTTCAGCTGTAACAGGTTTTGTGACTCTTCAGTGGTATACACTATATTTCAGCATTCGCATTTTATTCTTAATATCCTAACATCTGAGCAAGTTCATTTGAGAGAAGAATACAATCTTGACTTTACTTATGCAGCCTGTGATCTGAGAACAAGAAAATGATGCTGAAACTTCTCATTAAAAGGAAAGATGTTGTTTCTCCTGCACTTAGACCCAGTGGTTATCAAGAGACATGGGAAAATATGCAATATAGGGAATTTACTTATTATACTTGACTAAAATAAGAAATGTATATTTGGCTAACTAAAGACTGGTCTGAACTTTGAGCTTTTAACTGATGTCTTTAGCTGAATCTCAGTATAAAAGACAGTTTCCCCAGAAAAAAAAAGTGCCTTTTTTTTTCTTTTTTNCATGTGGCAAGTTCTAGACACAGGGAAACCAGCCCTTGCTAAAATTCATTAGGAACATCTGTTTAAAGAACCTACTTGGAAATTAGCCCAGACATTTAGATAAATCTCAGTTCAGTATCCAGCTGTTGCAGTGCCTAATAATTTAGGAGAAAAAAGGCAGAAGATGAAGGCAAAGCAAACCTGGATAGTACATTTCAGATCTCCTTGGACTCTCAAATCCACAGATAAGTGGAATTACTACAGAAGCTAGCAAACACTTAAAAATGTGGGTAACAGAGTCAATGATCTAACTTTAATAGGTTGGTTTTCTAAGTAGCTAAAAATCTTTCTGACTCAGTAAAAATCAAGAGAACTCAAATCATAAAATATGATTCATCCCAGTTTAGATATCTAGAACTGAAAATGCTACCTCTTGTAGCAATTGCCAAATTGTGTCAAAAGAAATGTCACCCCTTACTTCAGATTGTAGGTAACAAGTAAAGTAGAATTTTCAGCGTCATACACATGGATAGGATGCGTATGCAAATGTTACGTTGAAAGTAGATTTGAATGTTGCACAAAAATAACTTACCATGCAACTAAAAACTTTTCCTTTCAGTATGAAATTGTCCAAGCTTTTCTCATGAGTAAGATGGAGAAGGTGGCGATGGAAGAGGATATAAAATAAAATTCTTGATTGAGAGTTGTTTAGTAACTAGGCTACTCTGCTACACTGTTACTAAGGAGAAGACTCAGAATGCTTTCATTAAGATCTGTATTTTTATATCAGGGCAGGATTCTAGTTTAAGTCAGGCTGGAATAAAGGGAATCACTTTTTTGCCATGGTCCAGGTATATCTGCTGACTTTCTAAAGTACTATCTGCTGACTTTCTAAAGTATTATCTGCCTGAAAAATCATGAGCTGGCCTTTTTGTTACTTTTGATTAGAATTGATTTGATATAATGATTTGTGACTTCCTGCACATGAAAACTGTGTTGTACGATATTTTAAATAGCTGTTTTCTACTCCTCAGAAACATTTAATAAAGAAGATTCAGTGAAGAAAAAGGTAAACAGAATTCCTTCATAAACCTGCTTTATTCAAAACTCCGTCTTCCATTTCTATTTGCTTCACAGAAGACTTTATTCACATCAACATAGCACTGTCATCTTTGAAGTCTCAGCCTAACTACCCCATGGAAATGCTGAACCCCTTTGAGCACCAGCCTTTAATTCAAAGGCACATGACTGCCCTACTGTCAAACCTGCAGAGTGAGGGAAAGGGCTTCCACTGCCCAGCTGTGTCTTGATATTTTGTGATCTTGGAATCAGTAGGAATCCTGGTGTCAGGTAAGTATATGGATTCTGGCTGAGTTTTTCTTGAGAAGGTTTTGCACAGTCCTCTCTCCTCATTCCTCTCCCTTGGTCTGTCTCTGGAGCATTGTGCATCACTTGGATATCATGCTGCTTCCTGAGGCCCCTTTCCAATACTTTGCACGCTAGTCAGTTGCCTCTTGGACAATGTATGGAAAAAGGACCAAGAACAAAAAGTAGAATTAAAACAGCTCAGTAGCTTTTAATTTATCCAAGCTGCTATTTCAGAATCCAGATCTGATAATCGTCAAAATACAAGTATCTTCCCTTTTCCTTTTCGTGTGGCCAAAAAGCAAAATTATAATCAGTTAAGTGTACAAATAGTTTGTGCTTGTATTATAGCAGCACTGACAGCTCCTACCTGTGATTAAGTTTCCCTTTTAGCAAACCCTTCTAACACACACTCTGAATTGCTTTGCAGAATCTAAAATTAAAATAAGCTCATACCAACAAAACAAGCTGCTGGAACTAGTTTTAGTTAAAAAGTCAAGCAGTTAAAACAGAAACAGCAACAGTTCAATGGTCAGTGGTCCAGGTAAAACTGGATTATTTATTGCTACATAATAAATGTTTTGGGTCTCTTTAATCAAGATGTTCATCAAAACTAAATATTACATCGTGGCCAGACAGTGACAGACCTTGCCCTCCCATATTTCAAGCTGGCCAGATACGGTCCAGCTCAAATACTGAGTTCATATAGCCACAGCATCAGATCACTGGGCCTGAGCAAGCCAAAATACTCTTCTACAGGACACCATATCTTTTGAAGTAAATATGTCTAGACTAGTTCTTTGGTGCTATGTACAGGGATTACAGGAAACCAAGGCTAATGCTGGTTCAGATGACCATTGGAAACACAATTACTAACAGTGCAAAGTTATCTTATTTTGCCTGCTGTTGCCCAGATCTTATGAAACACATTGAAATTTCTCATGGTTTCCATCTGAAAACACTAAAAAACTGTCTTGAGTAGGCAAAATTCAGCCAAGAATGTCCCAAAAACTGAGCAGACCTCAAGAAACACGTTTACAAACCCACACAAACATCTGGATTGTAACAAAAGACAAATCTAGCAAATGTAGCCAAATGCCAGCTTTTGTTAAAGACATTTCTTGTAATTGTAAACAGAGTTGCTCATTTGATAGACAGCATCTGTTACATTTTCATGAACTTTGAACATAAATTCCCCACTTCCTGGATGATTTCACAACTTGATGGCAACCTCCTTTTGCTTTGTATTCTCATTGTCTTGTCATATTTGTATACTCAAGATGAGCCTGTTAAAGATTCAGAAAAGCAATCTCCTGGGGCATCTAGCAGTAGTCCATTTCAACTTGTATTTGTTTTCCAATTAAGCCTGTAATCTTATGATTGAATGATTCTAATATAATTAATCAGAACTAATGCATTCAATTCACAAATGGTAACATGATTGTGTTAAAGATTATTGACTGAACAGCTAAGTCCAGCTACGGAATTTGTAAAATGTTAAAAATGGTGAAGAAGGAGATCTGATTTTTGAGAGAAAACTTTATAAAATATAAAACTGCACATTGCTCACTCTTAGCTGGCACCCAAAACCAGAGAAATATTTTCAACCACTGTCAGAGCCATTGTGAGAATAGTAAGCAGCTGATAATGGCCTTTTCATCTATTTCTTCCAAGACTCCTATTAACTGTCCTTTATTCTTCACCATACATTATTTGAATGTATAAATGAATGTATAAATCCATTGCACTTTAAAGATTAGCCAGCCTAGCGAGAAAGAAAAATTTGTTACAAAACATTTCTATTGCTCTTCTAAAAGACAGTGGAAAAGCATCATAGAATAGAGTCAGAATCGTTTAGGTAGGAAAAGGCCCTGAAAATCATCAAGTCTAACCATTAACCTGATGCTTTGAAGTCCACACTGAAGGTGCTTATCCCTAAGGACCACTTCTTCAGGTCTTACAAATACATCCAGGGACAATGACTCAACCACTTCCTTGATCAGCCTGTTCGAATGCTTGAAAATCCTTTCAGTGAAGAAATTTTTCCTAATATCCCATCTAAAACTCCCCTGGCACAACTTGAGGACAGTTCCTCTTGTGCTATTCCTTGTCACTCAGGAGAAGAGACTGACTTACACTTTGCTACAGCCTTCTTTTAGGTAGTTAGAGAGCAATAAGATTCCCACCATGAGCCTTCATTTCTCCAGGCTAAACAATGCCAGCTTCCTCAGCTGTTTCTTATAAGAATTGTGCTTCAGATCCTGCACTGGCTTTGTTCCCCTCCCCTGGACATGCTCCAGCATCTCAATGTCTTTCTTACAGTGAGAGGCCCAGAACCGAACACAGGACTCAAGACATGGCCTTACACAGATGTGGCCTTACACAGACGTGGCCAAGTACACGGGGACGATCACTGTCCTGCTGTCCACATTATTTCTGATACAGTCCAGGATGCTTTCTGCCTTCAAGCACACTCCCAGCTTGTACTCAGCTTGCTGTTGACCAAAACGTGTGCAAGAGATCTTGACTACTGTGTTCTGCTTCCTTGTGCTGTAACAGCACCTCTCTGTACAGGCTGGAATAACTCTTTCAACTAAACAGTGGAAAAATGCAAAAAGAAAGGATTACTTTTATCTTGTACATGTTAAATGGAGAAAGATGAAGCTTTTTAATAACTCAAAGCCTAATTAAATTGAAGTTGTCCAATAAGACTTCTAATAGTGCATATCATATATCTCATCACTACAAGCCCTTACCTAGAACACCTTCTGTATGTTGGAAGGAAGCAGACCTGTCCCATGCACATGTTGTGATATCTAAACTGGTTTTCACCAACTGTTGTTCACCACTATCTTTGAATCTCATTCTTCAAATCCAAGCTGCATTTTCACAAACAATTTTTTTGAATACGAAAATTAAAAAAGTCCATTTTCTGAAAGTAATGCATTGCTGAGGTGGTGTCTAGTGAGGCATTGCCACAATTTGAAAACTTCGTTTACTGCTTGATTATGGAAGAAGATATGCTAGAAAACAAACTGACAATATTTTCTTCTCATCTGGGTTACTGTGCATAATCTAGGATTATATATGATGGGTATTATGTTTATTATGTGTAGTATGTGAAGAGTGTAATTTTATTTTGTAGTGTACATCGGCATCAGAATGCAATTTAAATTTTAAGAAACTCTTCTAAGGAGAGCAGAAAATACACCAGCAAATTTTGCAGGTTAGAAATAGATTTTCTGTTTTTATTTTGTCCCTGTGTTTACCCCAGGATGATTCAGTACATGTTTTCTTTTCTTTGTATACTACTTTCTCAGTGACACTACATTATCTATTCCAGCTTCCTGTTTGTGCAACCTGAATTTGCACTTAATGCAAGTGAATTTCAAACCACACTGGAAGAATATGCAAATTGGCCAAGATGTTCAAAACCTCACAGTGATTGTGAACATTTCATAGAATCATAGGATACCACATTGGAAAGTCATCTCAAGAGTTGCCTGAGTCAACATTTCTTGGCAAAAGCGTCATCTATAAAAGTTTGTACTGGTAGGCTTTAAAGAGGTCTTACTTTCAAAGAGCAGATCCTTCCTAATGTGGGATTAATACTTTAGTTAGCTCAAATGGCAAAGCAAGATGCAAAAATTTTAAATCTGTTCAAGAAAATCACGAAGAGAAAACAAAATTTTCCTTACTTTCTTGCTGTTAAGGATAATTAGGTTTTTAAGAATATTATAAGTAGGCAGCTTTTGAAGAGCTAGATCACTGGTATCAATGACATTTCTCAATTTGAGCCCAAAGAGATGATCTCAAAGACGCTCCAAGGCTCAGACTCAACAGCTGCTGGGGGCTTGGTATTTGCCTGAGAATCATGGCAAGCTGCCTGCTTAACATTGCTAAACATTATTAAGTATTGCTACACTGTTGAATTATTGACAACTATCACTTAGAAACTGATAGCAGGCACTGTTGGCAAGTAATAATTTTCAGTGACTGCAAAAATAGATTAAGGAAGCAAGAAGTTGTGTCAGAATTTTTCCAATTGAACCTTTTGAAATTAGAGAAAAATGCCTTATTTCCCAAATGTATTTAATACTCAGCAGTTTCCATTAAAAAATAACTTTTCTGCTTTTGTGCCTGAGAAGGTACTGATAACTGGTATATCCAAATACCATGATTAAGGTGCCTGAGCACTTTTCAGCCTAGTAGCACATTCGATCTGACTAGTATGTATATATACTCATATGTACTTGCTGTCCTATGAAAGTCCACCCATGAACATAGCCTAAAGAGGTAGTTCAAATAGCTCCTGATAGATGAGTTCTCCTGGATAATACTCACATTCTGATTGCAGAATAAGAACTCTTACAGAATACTGCAGCTAATATATTTGATAGACTGTATTATTTGTTTTTCTAAATTTCTAAATGACACAGTCATGCCAGAATGGTATTACTGAAATTGTTATAAATATTTACATAAGACCTGTCTGTTGTAAGAGATTCTGAGATTTGCTAAATTAACCTATAGATACTTTTAAAAATTGCCAAATACAAACTTTATATATGTGAACTTTGAATATTGCATTCATTGTCTGTACCATCTTTTTCTTGTTTAAGAACATTTAATAACAAAAACAACTTGAACACACTTTCTCTGTTTATGAAAAAAGACAATAAGAAGTCTTAATTTATTTTGTTATTCCTAACTGAAAAAGTTTATATGTATAGATAAATAATAAACCAGATGACAAGCTTGCATGAGGACGTTCCTTCTTTTTACATTGCAGTATACTGTTGACTCAGTTTTACTGGACATGTATTAATTCTTTTCAAATGGCACTGCAAAGAGAAAACACCATTTATAACTGTCACACCAGTTGTCTTTTCATCAGCTTAGTCCTGCCTTCTTATTGTGTGTTGCTTTGCTGATGTAATGGTGGTGGGGGAGAAGGAAGTAATCAACTCTGATATTGAAACTTGTCATGCTGGTGAACAGTATACCCATGTAGCTACCACCTGCACTGTCTTTTGATTTAAAACTCAAATCATAACACAGAAGAGAAAGGAAACATATTTCTCTCACTGACATTAAATTTAAAATACCAGAGAGACTGTCTGATAAACTGATATATACACAATACATGGGTTTTAAATAGTTAATAAGGTTTTAAAACCTCTTCTTCTTCTTTCTAATGAAGTTTAGATGTTTTAATGTCCTCCAAAACATATCTGTAGAAATCTTGTTAAGATGTATTCAGGTTTTGTGAGTTACCAGTACTTTGAAAACACTACAAAGAATCAAATTTTCCAGAAATAAAGGAAATTTCCCAAATAAATATCAAGTTCATCTGTTCATTAATTGCATATCTATGCTCTGCCTAAATTTTCCCAGTCTCTCTCTTTCAACTCTGATTTGAGAATAGTGAAGAATATTATAAACAGATTCTTTCTCTTCCTTTGAATAACGTTTGATCTGAAGCAGTAGGAATAAATGAGAACAGAAGCCATAGAAGTCCTGCAATATGTGCAGGATTTTCAGATGGGTTAAAGCATGCTGAGTCTCCAGATTGCAAACTAGATATTTGGCAAGAAATGTGTCTAGCGTCTCCTACTCCTTTTTGGTTGCAAATATGGAAGCCAAAGTCAAACAGCAGAAGTGACTTTAGTCCACGGAGAAAGAGTAAATGAGTAACATTTACAGGTTTGACTTTTTTTTTTTTTTTNATCAACATCTAAGAGGAGAGTTAGAAATTAAATCATGCTTCCCTTCGACACATGGCAAACCCCAGTAATTCCATCACCTCACCAGTTTAGTTATAATGCAAATGTTTAATTGCAACAGTTACATGCAGGGGAACTGCTTACATACTGTAAGAGGCCTTGTCTAAACAAATGACTCACACAATGCATTTTTTACTCATGAGCATTTATGTCTATAGGAAACATAGCCTTGCATCAGATGTTTTCTGCAATATAAACATGGCTGTGCATTAGCAAGACTAGATAGAAGTGAGAAAAAAAGTATTGTGTATTTCTATCTTATACCAGATGATCTAAGCCAGCTTTTGAAGGCAAAACTGCTTATCTGGTATATATGAGTTTTATTTTAACAGTTTCAAGGTTCACTTTTTAGCAAGGTTTTCTTAATACTGCATACCTGGAATCAACCCCTTCCTTTCTTTTCTGCATACATACTGGGCAAGTCAAGTGAAATACCTCCTGAACAAAGAACTACAGGATTTTGCTTAACTAAAACTAAAGCTAAGTAAAGTTAATAAGAGCAACAGTAACATTTCCTTAATATTTTACAATGTATCATGTGGTTATGAAACTCTCAAAGCAACCCCTTTCTTTTCTCTTCTGTCTGCATGTTTTATTTAGCTGTCTTGTTTCCCCTATGATATTATCTTCCTCCTAGTATTTGGCTTCTAGACTGTATTTACTCATTCTTTGTTTTCCCATCTTCTTCTCAGCTATTATGTGGTGAACCTGTTTCTCTTTCTGCTGCCTCCTACTCTTTCTTTTCTCATTCAACTTTTGCCTCTTTTCCTATCTTCACTCTAATGTGATGTCTTCTGACATGCCTCTCACCAGTCTGATTAAAGTCTCAGCACTGAGACTTGTACTCAAGTTGTGATCCTGTAGGTAAATGCAGTTTTTAATGTCCTTTCCCTAAATGGAAAATAGACGTAGAAAAGAGAGGTAATTTTCCCCACAAAAAAGAATAATTTTAATAAATATTAAACTATCTAGAGACAAATTGGATACAAATTGGTAGTTTAGTGTTTCTTAAGCTAGATATGATTAGGTATTAAATTCCTATTTTTAAGTGTGATTTTCCAATAAAAATACATTTTACTCGCACTATATTCATGTATATTGTATCATAACATAGCTGTTTAAATTTTACTACTCTGTATGACTTCGCAAGATTTTACCAACAGTAAGGGCTGGCATTGTTGTAGTAATGATTTGGTAAGTACACTGGAGGCAACTCAGTTATCTAAACAAAGGTATGCAATACCAATTTTGGATATGCCACTTTATCCTGTCAACACCCCATCTGCTGATCCAGAAAGCTGCAGGTCTCAGACCACCTAAGACTCTTCAGATAACATTATGAAACACATATGTCTAATTCAGGCAGCTGAATTCTAGTCTGTGTCTCAGATATTGATCTGAACTAATGTTGTCTTGACTTGGAGCTGAATCTTATCCTTAAGAGTTGCTATACACATTGTTTCAGTATAAGCGTTGTCTTTGATTCTATGTTTCAGAAGGGACATAAAATAGGAGTACTGATGATATCTGCTATGAGTGATTTCCTGGTGATTACATTTTTAGCTACTTTAACTTGTGCTATGTAGAAGTTCCAGATTTCCTGCTTAACATTTGCATTTATAGTTGAGTTAGTAAAAGAATTCAAAGTCCCTGGAAGGTAAAAATAATTACTACTTACTGTATCTTGGACACATGTACATATGTGTGCACACAAGCGTGCATGATCTAGCTTTTTAATCAAAGGGAATTAATGATTGAATGTGGAAAGCTGAGTTGCTCTATTTAATTCAATGGTTTTTTCACAGTTGAGGGAGTAATAATTTTGAAGTTTGTAACTGCTGCACATGAAAAATCTTAAAAATTATATTTGTCATAGTAGTACATGGATTTATTCATCTCAATTCTTTACTGCAGAAAAGGCAGAGTTCAGGTAGATTAAATCAGGACAATGGCAGTGTGGAAGACCACTACAGGATTTAAATATGGAGCATGATTTAAGGCATGTAAGATAAAAATTGAGAGGTGATATCTGCAGTTACCTGTAGGTGCTCACTAGGTCTTGGTTTCTAGTCCTGCACATAGCTGGGTCTCAGAAGTACTTGGCATATGCTATAGTTCCTCCATTATTGGTGCATGCATGTTCCTTGCATATGTAAATACATCTGTCCTACCTGTACACAAAACGGAAATTAATTAAGCTGTGATGTCAGACTGGATGCAAAAATGCTTCTATATTCTGTAGTTAAGGTGTGACCAAAACAGCCTAAAGTAAACAGTCCGAAAGTATGTTGTATGGCAAAATAATATACTTGGCACGTATCTTATCTGAAGATTATCTCACGTTTCATGCTTCCCTCAGTCCCTGCCCAACACAGAAAGGGAATTTTCACCTGATTCATAACACGATTTATTTATTTTTCCAGTGTCATTTCTAGTTAAGTCTTATTTGTGTGTCTTTCCAACGCATGGCAGTTCATACCAAGAGTAAGAGAGGCTGGTCAAATGAGTCTGCTGCCCTGAAAATGTAGTTTCAAACAATGTAGAATCAAATGTTGGACACCTAAGTAAAGAGAAAAAAAGTATTGTAAAATATAGAAAGCTGACATTGATTTCTTGTGGTTCAGATGAGAGGATCAGCTCAACTTTGCTAGCAGGGCACTCACTCTTCTTTAAGCATATTGCTAGAGAGACTGCTCTGTTGTTTGCTGAAACTAGCTATTATAACGCAGAACTGAGCCAAGACCCTTAAATTCCCTTTGAGTGCTCCTCAGTTAAAGCTTTACCTCAAATCACTGGCTAAGGATTTAAGGGGAAAAGGAAAAAAAAAAAAAAAAAAAAAAAGGGAAAAGATAGGATAAAATCACCACCAAATCTGCTGTCAGATTATTTTAAGACACTCCGTTCCAGTCAGTTAAACTGAATCAAAAACATGCTGGTAAAAAAACAGTATAGTGGAAATGAACTTAGTGAACTCAAAAGAAAAACAATAGCATCAGACAATGAAGACTGGTTCCCTGAGCTTCCTGTCATACAGTTAGTCCCTAAATCCCAACAGAGCCAGAGAAGGCAAACAACATTTTATAAAGCAAACACAGAAGTCTGGGTCTTTCCTGTTTTTCATAATGAGGTCACCTGAATAATGAGCCAGATATATCTCAGGTATTTGTTTTCTGTTGTCTCCAGCAACTGTTATGCAGAGAAAGGAAGAGTTTTCTTTCCTGTTATTTGTTTTTTTAACAGATCCTGTGCATGTCAACACTGAAGAAAGAAAGCAAGCATGAAAAGCATGGGCTATGCAAACAATTTCTCCTTATACAGGTCATGATGCCGTGAGTCAGAAGAGGAAAACGGAACTCAGGATGCCAGGCAAACATTAAAATTACTCACAAATGAGTTGTAAATTGACCTGTTAAAAAAGTAACAACAAGTTTGTGTGAGATGTTTGAATGGCAGAATATTATTCAGGAACTACTTGCTATTGAGTGTTTCAACTACAATAACATAACCTCATATATTGTTCAAAAGCAAAGGGAAGTCTCAGCAAAGTACAAGGTAATTCTTATAATGAAATAGTAAATTAAATAACAAATTGTCAAAGTGCATAAAACTGAATTTTTCTATTTCACTAGTATAATTTACAAAAGTCCTTACTCAGGCAAAATATACACTGGATCTATTTATATTATGCAGACACTTGAATTTGGTGATCTTCCATTGAGAAAAAGTTATCCATATGAAAGACATGTAGCACAAGTAACATTGATCCAGGCAATAGTACTTTGAAATGAGATACATTATCCATGTATCCCAAAAAAAATCCAGTACGAATGTTAAAATAGCCCAGTCACAATGACTGATACGTAATCCAGACAAAATAGAAAAAAACAGCTACAGATCTAACATAAAACTTTTAACAGGGCAAAAGGAAAATCTACTTCTTAACACTAATCTTAAGGACATCAGTTTTGCACCAGTATAATCAATAATTTCAATGTGGCTGCCTCTTCATTCATGAGAGCTGGGGAAGAGCTACACTGTCTGAACACTTAGCAGTCTGTGTACTAAAGATGAGTGTTTTCGATAGTTCCTAAAACTGGTCTTTGACTATGTGAATTCTTCAGTGACTGAGTCCACCAATGTGTAGATATGTAGCAAATCAATGTTTACCTTTAAATGATGTGCATGACTTCACCTAGCACATAGTAAGGACTTCTTTCTGGATAGAAGCTTCAACAGTGAAAAGTAAGTACAGTCATTTCTCCTGTACTGGAAGCTTTTGTGTTGAGATTCATAAGTGAATAATTTTTTTACATAATTGTTTCTATTAATGTAAAATAATCACACATAGATTATTTTTATCAAGCTGCAAGAAAGACACTAGTCTCTGTGCTGTGGACAAAAAGGAGAAAAGATTGAAACAATTTTTATTTAATTGAATATAGTCATTGTGTTTTTTGACTTGATGAAAAATGAACAAAAAAAATCCCAAAACACATCAAAGGTAATCGTATTTATTAAATTTTAAACCGCAGATATATGTAGACATTTCCTGCCTGATTGGATTCTGAAAGACTGACTTAGTGTAGGAGCCACAAGTTCAGTTAGATGGCTATATTGGCTAACGTGTGGTTGATTTATTGTTCTCAGGGGACAAAGAGAATTGAAATTTGACAGACAGGATACGCTGTATCTACTTACTGGAAGAACATTAATTCCCAGAAGTCAGAATGTATGCATTACAAGCAATACATCTTTTCATATGTTTTGTTTTTCAAGCAGTATACAGCTCAAAATAGCACAGACGATGCCTGAATATCTAAGTAACTCTTACATAGTGAACTACTGCACAGGAAAAGGAAGTGTGTCTGTCCAAGAAGCACTTCAAGGAAGCCTTGCAGGCATACTTGATTTAATGCAATGTACTTGCCAAATCTTTTGAGCTATTAAGTAACACTAGTCTCTTTGCACAAGATGCTTTTCTGGGGGGGGGGGGAGGGA